>VZTY01003599.1:13746-28114 GCA_013400935.1 Turnix velox
TCCTGCCCCAGCAAGCCCAGCCAGTGAGTGGGATGGCCAGTGCCCTTGGCTACTGCATCAGCAGCAAGAGGGAGCCCCTGCCATGGGCTGGAGCCACACTGAGCACTTTCATGTCACTTCAGGGATAGCCCACACAGCCTCGAGGGAGCCACCATCAAAGCTCAGACACCAGCCTGAAAGTGATTCATTTCCATCTTAATGCAACCCTCTGGAGTACACCCAGGGCTCTAATCTTAATGAATCACCTAAAATGTTGATGGCCTTTGGAAAGGCAAATGCAACCCCAGTAATTATGAGCTGAGCTACTTTCTCCTCTTTTTTTTTTTTTTTTTTTTTTTTCCACCTTGATGTCCAGCTCTGCCTGTTCGATTCACTGTTTCCACATGCAGATTTCCTTCAGACACCTCACCTTTGCCTTTGGAATTGCAGCAGACTGCCAAGCCAGCTCTGATGCTGAGGTCACCCCCCACATTGGGGTGGTGGGGGGGGGTCTGGAAGCAGATGCTGGAGGTACAAATCAGTCACTTAGTCATTTCCTAAATCAGGATATGAGAAGTGGCACTGACACAAACCCAGTGCTGCCATGAGAGTCACTCCAAGGGGGACAAATGCTGTCAGGCAGGGATGGGGAGTGATGTCTCCATAGAATCATAGAATCATAGAATAGTTTGGGTTGGAAGGGACCTTAAAGATCATCGAGTTCCAACCCCCTGCCATAGGCAGGGACACCTCCAACTAGACTTTAGGGTTTGTCACTGTAGCAGCCTGACTCAGGGTGCTGGACCATTGTGGGAGTCTCAGGGTGTTGAGCTGCATGTGAAGGGCTTGAGCAGCAGCTGAGGAGCTGGGGCAGCCTCACTGTCCCCTTCAGGGACCTCCATGGCACAACCCAGCCTTTGAAGCCAGGATGGCTGGGGCTGATGCTGAGGGAGAGAACTGAGGGATTGGGTTTGTTCTTTTTCAAAGGCTTTTATTCCTCTGACAGCTGAGCTGGAGTCGAACCCTGAGCCTCCGCTGAATCCAGCCCTTTTATTTTCCCCCTCTTTAAGTCTGGAGTTTGCACTTTATATTCAGAAAGGGCAGGCTTAAGCTTGACTGTCAGAATAAAAGCCTTTTCTTCTTACACTGCTTCCTCTCCACAGTTCAAAACACCTCCAACCTCAGCCATGTCAGCTTCAAAGGCTTCCCTGCACTGCAGCCACAGCTTTCACAGCATATGTCGATGTCTCCTGATGGCCTGTGGATCTGAGGATGGTCTGTGGGGTTTTAGTGGGTTTAATGAGAGTTTTTAGGGTGTAGCCAAGCAGGAGGGGGGTGTAGATAACAGCAGGTCATGCTCACCCCACACCCAGGATGCTGGGAACTCCACTGGGAAACTGAGATGAAGGGAGCTGGTGTTTCTTGTGCCAAGGGATTACTTTGTCCTGCTGCTCAGAGAGTCACCATGAGTTTGTCCTTGCACACAGAAACCTCAAGAGCTTTCCCAGATTATGTGGGATTAGAGGAAGAAGCATAAACACAAGCAGAGCCCCCCCAAGGCCAAAGGAAAACCCCAGCTCCCAAGAGGATGGGGACTTAATTCCTGGATGCTGCTGGTTGAACTCAACTCAGGGGTTGGTTGTGGCAAAGCTTTCTCTTCCCATCCTTATTTTGGGCAGCTTTTCTGGTAGAGGAAGTTGTTTGAAATTCTGATAAAGATGATAATGCACAGAGTGATTTCTTGAAGTTCCTGCCTTATTGAAACCCACACCTTATTTTCCTTCCCCCTAAGCTTGTGTTTTAATGTTAAGCAAACAGGGCTATTCATTTGAAGGAAATTATTCTTCTAATTGAATATGTTGCTCCATTTTGCCTTCCTTTCAGCAAAATATCTTGTTTACCCTGTTGAGGAGAAGTAAAATCTGTCTTCCATGAAAATTGCTCCTGATTTTAAAGAAAAAAACATGTAAATTGCTGGCTGTGTCACAGCAAGCTGTGATCAGGAAGGGCAGGACAAGGAGTAGACTTGGGGAAGTTTCAGCAAGTAACACAGGAGAGGGAAACAGCAGGAAAAGGTCAATGATGGCTGACAGTTATGCATTTTCCTCAATGGATTAATTGATGCCTCTCTCTCTTTTCTCTCCCAGACAATTAGCATAATTAGGAGAACAAGCCATTTAGCAGGTTTCTGACCCCACAAGCCAGCAGAATTGCCTGGGAGAGGTAAGTCACTTGACATCCTGCCAGTTAAGCACAGAACTGCTTGAAATGTCATCTCAGACAAGACAAAAAAATGAGCTGGAACCATCCCAGCTCCAGCTATGAACTCGAGCAGGATGAGGTGTGTAAGGACACCAAGATGGCAGGTGTGAAAGGGAACTGGAAGAGGCAGAAAAACAAGGTTTTGTGGGGGGGATTAGAAGTGCTGGAGTGGTGTCTTGAAAACTGACTCATTCCTGTGTTCTACCACGTTCATGAGTGCAAAATGAAGGGAGTGCTGGTTACATCACCCACTGGAATTCAGGGTAAACTGGAGGAAACGTTTCACCATCTGTAGTGTAATCCTTCTGCAGGAAGTTGAGTAACTGGGTTTAGAAAGAGTGGTGTTTAGAAAGAGGCAGGGCAGTACCTGCCTGTTCCTCTCTCTCTGAGCATCCAACAGGTCTGAGGACATTTGTTCTTGAGGGACCTCAAGTAGATGTCTCAATGCTTCTGAGAAAAAGGACTCTGGAAGCTCCAGCACTGCAGGACAATCCTGGCTGGGCATAAGAAAACCCATTTCTGATTTATTCATGGAGTGATCAAGGAAGGAATTGCTTTAGGAGACTATTCCTGAGGGAGCTTGTGATGGACTGAGCTTAGGAAACCACATTTAACTGGTTTCTCTCTGCTGCATGGGGTTGTCCTGGCACTGAAATATATTGGTCACAGAGGAATTACTAAATTAGATGTGCCATGATTGGAATTAATAGCAATGTAGGAGAAACTCTGCAAAATATGAATTATAACTGTCTCTAAGATGCAGCCCAGAAGCCCAAGGAAGTTGGCTGCAGGTCATCCTCGGACTCAGCAGTTTTTTGGATGAGGCTGCAGTGGTGGAACGTGAGCTTTCTGAACATTTGGGGTTATTTCTGTGTTTTCTAGTCCTATTTTCAATTCATGGTGGTTCAAAACAGAGTTCTTGAAAATTCAGCCTTTCCAGTGAGAGGCTGCAGGCACGTCCCAGGCGAAGAGCCAGTCCCTCTCTGGGGGCAAAAGCCCTCTTGTCCTAAAGAACCTCCCACATGTGAAAACTTGGCTTGTCTGGTTGCTTGCCTTGTTTCCAGCAGGGTTCCATCAGCTGGTGTTACCTCAGCACGAGGTTAAAATAGGTCTTTGGAGCCCAAGTGTACTTTCAAGGCAACAAGAAGTGATGTTGTTGTCCTGTTCAGCCATTCACCACAACCCCATCAGCCTGGGGCAAAGCTGGTTTTGTGGGACTCTGCTCCCAGGTCCTCTAGTGATGGGAGATGTCATTAGAAATGGAAAATGTCATTGCCAAGTGTCCCCCTGGGCTGGATTTGGTGGTTTGGCACAGCCAGTAGAAGGGGAAAATGCACTGTGTGACCTGGGCAGTGAAGTAAATGGTGCAGGTCCATGTCCTCCCCACAGGGATGGATGTTGGCTGAGGAGGTTGTTCTGTGGTAGGGAGAGATGAGCCCAACTTGCGTGTGCATGGCCCAAACCCACAACCCATGCCCCAGAGTGACCCAGGAGACAGAATTAAGACATTGTGTTGTGGTTTTGAGCTGGTAGAGCTGCTGCCAGGCTGTGTGGCACAGCTCAGACAACCTCCACTACACCTTTCACCTCTCACACCCCAACCACGCTCCTTGTTGCTGCTTCTTCACCTTCATCCTCATCCTCCTCTCCCTCCTTTCCTCTCCATCTGTGGTCTAGTGGCCTCTATCCACATAATGAGCTGTTTAAGGGGTGAAAAAAAAATCTTCCCATCACCCAGTTAGCAGCAGGGGCAGGCAGAGAATGCCAGCCAGCATTGTTGGGGGTTTGGGTTTGTTTGATCTTTACCATAAAAGCAACCAATTTGAATTCCTGGAATAACTGGCTGCCCTTTGCACCAGTGGCTGTTGAAAAGTGAGCTGGCAGGAGAACAAAGAGGGGAGTGGGAGGGTGAGGTGGATAATTTGTCCTTTGTAGTGGCTTGTCTTGAGGAGATGATGCAGGAGGGTCACGTTCTTCCCTCGAAAGCCAAGGCTTGGTGGGACACTTGAGCTGCTGAGGCAGCCAGGGCTTCCCTGCCTGTCTCCTGCCATCAGCCACCTCCTGCTGCCCTGACCCAGAGTTTGTGTGAAGCTCTTGGTCAGAATAACACAACAAAACCAGTGATTACAGAGTCTGCAGTGCCCTGTGTGCAGGATTCACCCTAGTGATTGCTCTCTGTAAAGGTCCACCATGTTCAGCTAAAAGATGAACCCAATGTCATATCATCATAGATTTGGAAGGTCATCTAGTCCAGCCCACTGCAGTGAGCAAGGACATCTTGCACTAGATGAGGTTGCTCAGAATCTCAGCAAGCCTGGCCTTGGATGTCTCCAAGGATGGAGACACCTCCCCTCCCTCTCTGGGCAACCTGTTCCAGTGTCTCACCACCCTCATGGTGAAGAACTTCTTTCCAATGTCTAATCTAAACCTAGTTTCAAACCATGATGCTTTTTGGTGATGCCAAAGACTCCATGGAAAAGCCTAAGTAGATTTAACATATTAGCACTTAATTTTCTGCACCCTAAGAAAAAAAAAACCAACTCAAAATCTCTACCAACACAGAGAAGATGCTCTTTTCTTTATCTAGTCCAGAGTTGTTCTTTAACATGGGCAGGGGGAGTTAAGTGGTTGCCAGTTGTTACTCCAGATCTGCTTGTGCCACAGCTGAAGCAGAAGGCAATTTCCTAAGTGCTGTGGGGTTCTCAGAAATGTAAGTCACCAGAGGGACGTTATAATTTTCTAAGTTCATACTTAAGGGAGCAGTAAGTGAAGTTTTTGTGTTGGCCCTGGTGAGGGGAAGCATTTTGCAACCACCTCCACAGGGTTTTTAATGCCTGCTTTTTACCAACCTGCCATTTCACAGGAATTTTCACCTTTCTGAGCAATCTTGAAGGTGGGGAAAAAGGGAGAAGAAGGAATTTAGTGGCACTGCAGCCCCTGGAGGTACCTCAACTGTGCTCTGCTGGGATTACCCACCTCTTTGTGGCTGTGGCAGTGAAAGATAAAGCAGCATAAAGTATAGAGGAGAGGGAAAAGTCAGAAAGAAGGGAAAAAAACCTCATGGGTGACCTGAAAAAGATTAGAAACTGGATGAGATCCTTCTGTGTATGTGTTTCTGCATTGGCTGACTGATATTCAGAGTATCAGGGAAGGCTGGAGAGATAAGAAGCTGCTAATCCCCCATTAGAGTGTTGAATTCCTCCTCCAGTGGGATGTACAGAAACGTGGTCCTGCCTGAACTATTGCCCTCTCTGTAGATCTTTGCACTCTTCCATGCACCTCAGACCTACCATAAAATCCCTAAATTAAGAGGAAAAAAGCTACAGCCATCATCTAGATGGTGGGACAGAATGAAGTTGAGGATAAGGGACTTTAGGGGTGAAATTCACAGTTGATTATGGAAATTTGCAACATCCAGGATGGATAAATGAAATAGATGGCTTCTTTTTTTGTGGGTGTAACACCTTCCTGACCCTAATATGCTAACAGGGGCAGGAGCACAAGCCAACCCTGTCTCCTGTTGCTGGCCACCACCACATTCCAGCAAAGGACTGGGAAAGAAAAGCAGCAAAACCAAAACAGAAATGAAACTGTGTGTTAAGGAGAGGGAAAAAAAAAACCAAAACAACAAATGTTTCTGCCTGCTTACTGCAGGCAATCCAAGGAAGCCAGGCAGTAAATAAAAAGGGAACAAGTGACCTCTTCTCAGTCCCCTTGGAGATAGTGGAAAGCCAGGTATTGGCAGAATCCATAGTGCTCCTGCTGGTTTCCACCATTTGATGTGCAAAGGAAAGATGTTTCCTCCCAAAAGCAATCAAGAGGAAGAGAAAAAAATAGTTAGAAAGAATATTTCCCTGAAGACCAGCTCACTCCCCAAACGCATACTGCATCTTCATGGCAAAAAAATCTGCAATTTTTGTAAAGACATATCTGAAAATCACAGAAAGGCATTGAGTCCCTGCCTGTCCTATGAATCCAGCTGGATCACTCTGAATTGTACTGCCCTGGACTTTGGAAATGGGGACACGTGGATGTCTAGAAGTATAAATAAACTCCACATGCAAATCAAAGGGGCAATTTTTCACCAGAAAATGGGAATTTGGGGTGTTTATTTGTAGTTTCTTCTCCTTGTGCTGCTGCTTCATGAGCAGGCTCTGTAATATCCCACCTCAGTCCCTCTGAGCTGATGGGAGAGCATGTACTTGGCAGTGTGTGCTTACAGCCCAGAAGGCAACCCAATCCTGGGCTGCATCAAGAGAAGTGTGGCCAGCAAGTCAAGAGAGGTGATTTTTCCCCTCTACTGGACTCTAGTGAGGCTCACCTGGAGTATCTGTGTCCAGTTCTGGAGCCCCCAGAATTGTTGGAGCTGAGCTGTGGGAGCAGGTCCAGAGGGGCTGGAGCACCTCCTTTATGAGGACGGGCTAAAGGAGTTGGGGTTGTTCAGCCTGGAGAGGAAGAGGTTGCCCAGAGAGGTTGTGAATGCCCCCTCAATCCTTGGAGGGGTTTAAGGCCAGGCTAGATGAGGCATTGAGCAAACTGTTCTAGTGGGAGGTGTCCCTGCCTATGGCAGGGGGTTGGAACTCGATGATCTTTAAGATCCCTTCCAACCCAAACCATTCTATGATTCTATGAAAGTGATTCATGTGGCTGCTGGTGCAGAGTAAGGGAAGAAGAATCCCAACTGCAGAATCCCATTAGCTAAAGGCTCTCTTTTAACTGCTGAACCATCCTCTTCTTCCTTCCATAAGGTTCTTCCTGGACTGCTATGACAACAGTAGAGCTGAGAAGCAACACCACAAGACACAAGGAGCACTGGGGGCATCCTGGTAAAACAGCAGCTTGTTTATTCTCACCCAACCTCAGAAACACAAACACTTTGGGATGCTTTTTTATCTGTCACTGAAAATTTTTGCAAACCTCCTTCATTTTTAATCACACACTCACAAGGGTGTTTCTGCTGATATGCTGAGAGTTGACGTGGTCCACGAGGATATTTCACAGAGGATAAAGCTGTGTGGCTAATTGGATGGGGTGAGAATATTCCTGAAGTCATGCCAGGAACTTCACAAAGTTTGTTGGTCTGTTGGAAAAGGCGTGGAGATGAGCTACCAGGATCTTTTGATGGTGTGACAAAGATGCAGCCTTTAGAAAGAGGTCTCGGTGTTTACAAGTGTTGTGGGATTTGTTCCAAGCTTATAATTACATGCAGGAGGCAAAAATTCATAGGAGAGGGCATAAAATCATAGAGTCATAGAATGGTTTGATTTGGAAGGGACCTTATAGAACATCTAGTGCCAACCCCCCTGCCATGGGCAGGGACACCTCCCACTACCCCAGGTTGCTCAGTGCTTCATCCAGCCTGACCTTAAGCACCTCCAGGGACTGAGGGGACATCACAGCCTCTCTGGGCAACTTCTTCCAGTGTCTCATCACCATTACAGGAAAGAATTTTTTTCTTGTCTACAGCCTGGATCTCTCTTCTTCCAACTTACAACCATTATTCCTAGTTCTTCCATCACATATCCTACTAAAAAGTTCTACCCCAGCCTTTCTGTAGCCCCCTTCAGGTATTGAGAAGCTACTATGGGGTCCCCCCTGAGCCTTCTCTTCTCCAGACTGAACAACCCCAACTCCTTCAGCCTGTCCTCAGAAGGGAGTCTCTCATCATCTTCCTGGCCCTCCTCTGGACCCACTCCAACAGCTCAGTGTCCTGGTCCAAATCAGTGAAACTCAAATGGGAAATGAGATTCTAAGAGCTGGAGCTGTTTGCTGAGGGAAGTGGGGAATTCTGCATTGGTTTGAGTCAATGCTTGATTTCTCTTGAGATGACTGCTAGTTTCAAACACAACTTGTGTCTCTATATTTGGGATTCACCAGGGAAGCTTATGGCTTGATTTAGTAGGAATTCAGAACGTAGTGTCTCTTCTAATCCTAAAATCTTCACATCACTGCAGATTTTTTTAAAGTCAAGTCATTTATTTGATGTCAGAAGACACCAGATGCATGCCTAAGGTGCAGTAACCATGACAAGAAACCACCATGACTGCCTCTGTATTATGGATGATGAAAGGTCCCTTAGATTGTGACTGGTTTCTCATTTCATAGAATCATAGAGTTGGAAGTGACTTTCAAAAGTCATTGGAAGTGACCTTCACAGGTCAAGTTCCAATGCACTAGTGGCCACTGCAGGTGGCCATGCTGCTTCCTCACTCCCAGGCAGATGCATATTGACCTCTTGGCCTTGCCTGCAAGCTCACACAAGCTTCATGGACCTCTCCAATGGGTGGGACTTATGTAGAGCAGCCTGAATTCCCTTTCATTTCCTGAATTTCACAGAGTTATGGAAAGTGTGGTCAGCATCTTCCAGCATCATACTGGTGGGTGCCTGGACTTGTGGAGCAGTTTAAGCTTCACATCCTTGCTGGGTTTTTCAGATCTCAGCAAGAGATTCAGGTATGAAGTCTCCTCTCCTCAGTCAGCTGCTGGTAACTCATGAAGGCAACTTCATGTGTTCAAGCCACATCAGAGAGAGAGGTAGAAAACCTGGAAGACTTTGGGGTTGCAACTAGATGATTATTAAGGTCCCTTCCAACCCAAACTATTCTATGGTTCTATGATTAAGATGTTTGCAAAAGTCTTTTCAACTTTAAAAAAAGGTAATTGGTAGTTGGGGAAATGCTGGGAACCCAAATTAATGCCAATACTAGCAGAAAGGGCTGCTTCTGCCCTCTGTACAACCTCCAAGACAGAGGACAGAAGGTTGAGAAGGGTTTTTGGGATGACCTGGGCCAACCTTTGCTTCACTGAATGTTAATTATTGACACAAACAGAAATATTGGGTGAGAAGAAACATCCCAACCCTGAGCAACCTGGTCAGGTGGGAGATATCCCTGGCCATGGCAAGGGGGATGGAACTAGATGATCTTTAAGGTCCCTTCCAACTCAAACCACTCTATGATTCTATGATATTCTTGCACAAACAGTGTGCTCAGATTATTCCAGGCACTGGAGACAACTGGTGTGAGGTCTTCCAGACCTTGGTTGAACTTCCACACTTAGACACCAATCTATATAATCATCTGCCATCAATGAGGATATTCTTCCTGTAGGAGAGTCAGCAAACTTGCAGCACTTTGTTTGATACATAGTGTGAAAGATCAAGCAAATTAAATGCTCTCATTATGAAGAGAATTTGTAGCTAATTCTCCTGTCTCAGATGACATGCTTTTTTCTCATTTCTTTTATGAACAAGTTGCCTTTTTAGAGAGCTGAGGTGCTCACATCCTTAGTCTTCAGGAATGTGTAAACTCTGGATTGCATTACCACTTGAATAGGCCAAATAATTATTTGAATGCCTACTCATAGCTTGCAGTAAAATGTGGTTTTGAGGAGAACCAGAGCAAGAAACCAACCACAATGAAAGCTAAAAAGAGGTTTTTTTTGTTTTTTCACTCCAGATTCTGAAAGCAACTGAGGACTTCTGGATGATTATTAATGTATGGTGTCAAATCAAAGGCACCCTGATTATTTCACAATGATATTTCCCAGTTCTGATATTAGGGGTTTTATGGCAGAAGACAGTGTTTAGCAGATTTGTGAAAGTGATCTAAAAAAATTTTAATTCTCTTTTCTTAGGGAGAAGCCTGAGTCTAACCAAGCATAGTTGAAGCTGTAACTCCACCAGAGCCTTGTCTGTAGAAGACCACCCTGGATCCTACTGGTAGGTGCTTTCATGTGGAAGGAAAAACCAGTTCTTATGGGGAAGATCCATTTACATTGGGATTTTTCACAGATACCAGCTGGAGAAGTATCTACATGGAGATAACTCTGTTAATTGTGTTGTAAGAGAGGCTGGAAAGCTTCTTCTTCATGGGTTACACACCATGATGTCACTTGTGTCCCCAGGTCCACTTTAGGACATTTTTGGGATCATACCAAGAAAGAAAGAGAGAGAAGCATCACATGTTTCAGCTTGAATAGGTTGAGTAGAAAATGAAATTATGCAAAACATTTTGAAAATCAGAAATTCAGTAGGAGGTTGTCTTTCAAAATGCATCAGAAGAATAAAAGGACCTGTGTGGCCCTGTGTGTTTGTGAGATGGGCAATATGAAAGTTTATATTTAAAAAGCTTAGTGGGTTTTCACTGTGTTTGTAATTGAACAATTATCTAGGAGGTAATGATGCTGAAATTCTGAGATTCACCTCCAAAACTAAGGTTTCTAAGAACAGCAAGGATTTAGCTCAATTTCATTTATTTTGCCTCACAATTTTGAGGTCACCCAAGAGCCATATAGATAATCAAAATCTCTTCTGATAGCAAACCAGTTGTAGTGATGGTTGATGGTAAGGAAACTGGTGTTAGAGTGGATGTTAATAATACCATATCATAATCAAAGAATAGAAAGAGAATAGTTTGGGTTGGAAGGGACCTTAAAATCATCTACTTCCAACCCCCTGCCATGTGCAGGGACATCTCCCACTAGACCAGGTTGCTCCATGCCTCATCCCTCCTGGCCTTAAACACCTCCAGGGAGGAGAAATCTGTAACACTGTACAGTACTGACCTACCAGGCTGGTGACTGTCAACCTTTCATAAATTACACCTTTTATATAAAATATTTTTTACAAGAAATGACCAAATCTATGTAAAACCACACAAAAATCTTACCTCCCTCCTTTTTATTTCCCTTCAGTTCTGTTTTGAAGGATCAGGAGGGTTTCGAGCTGAAAATGATAATTGATTTTTTTAAATTATTTCTGAGGATTATGAAATTTTATTTATTTTTTTTAGTTTATAGGGTACAAATAAAAACTGAGAAAAAAATCCCAGTCCCTTCATCTGGTTCAAACTGGCCAGTTCATGTAAGTTTACAAGAGCTCAGGATCCATCCCAGTTATTTTTAATAGCTTCATGTCAACATTGGCTTATCCCAATTTGCTTTTACAAAGCATCCTTGGAGTAAAACCTTATTTACTCAGCCTCCTCTTGAGTGAGCTTTTACAAAATAGCCGGAAGAACCCAAAAAGGCCACGTTTGTAATGAAAACACCTCCAGACAGAGAGAGTCCCCAAGGGGATGATGCTGAGGAATCGATGAGACAGCTCCTGGCTGGGAATGAGCCAGGAAGAAGCGTGCTGAGGTTCTTGGAGTGGTACAAGCTCCCCTTCAGTTGAGCTTAAACTCACCTCAGCCAGAGAATGAGGCTGTTTGAGGGATGAGGAAAATGTGGGATGGGCTCAGGAAGGCTTGGTCTTCCTGTCTGGAAAAAGAGAATCTAAGAAAACAGGGGGGGGATCTACGTGTGAAAACAGGCACTGCATATGGAGGCACCAGAGGGATGGGTGTGGGGACAGAAAAAGGGATGGAAAGGGAGCCAGGGAGAGGAAAGAGAAGGAGTAGAAAGAATAAAAAGCTGAAAAATAAAGTGGAGATGAAAAAAAGTGACAGAGAAGCAGGGATGGAAACCCTGCAGGTGTTTTACTGGTTGTTACTGAGCTCAGATGTCCTATCTCCACAGGGGACAGAGGTGGCCAAAGGTAGCACCATGATCCATTCAGCTGTGGCTTATGTTAATTTATAGAGTGTACATCTAAAAAGAGGTCTTCTTTCCCCTCTGTTCTGCCCTAAAGGGTCTCATTTGGAGCCCTGTGTCCAGTTTTGGGCTCCCCAGTTCAGGAAAGACAGGAAACTGCTGGAGAGAGTCCAGTGGAGGTTGCAAAGATGATCAAGGGACTGGAGCATCTCTTAGAATGAAAGAGTGAGAGACCTGGAGCGGTTGAGCCTGAAGAAGAGAAGACTGAGAAGGGATTTCATCAATGTTTATCAATACCTTAATTTATCAACTCCTTAATTAAGGAGAATAAGGCCAGACTCCTTTTAGTGGTGCCCAAGGTGGGGCAACTGGCACAAACTGGAACATGGGAATGTTCCATTTTCACCTGAGGCTTCTTCACTTAGAGGGCAACAGATCAATGGAACAGGTTTCCCAGAGAAAGATGGTGGATTCTTCTTCTCTGGAAACATTCAAAACCCACCTGGACAGGACACTGCAGCCATCTGGGTCTGGTGATTGTGGGCTGCCTCTCACCTACTGTGCGATGTGCTCTGGGATCACCCCCACCCGCTGAAAGATCCTTCTGGATCTGCTGTGTGATGCCCATGACCTGCTGAAGGACGTCCCCAACATGGGATGTCCCCTCCCAGACCTGCTGAGGGATATCCCTAACATGGTATAGGATGTCCCCCCTGCCAGACCTGCTGTGAGATGTCCTCAATAGTGCTGTGGGGTGTGCTAAAGATACTGTGGGATGCCTTTCACAGACCTCAAGTGGGACATCCTTCACATCTGCTGTGAGATATCCCCAATGTACTGTGGAACATACTCTTCAGGACTGCTGTGGATGGTCCCTCAGACACCCCTGAGATGTCCCTCTGGATCTGCTGTGGGGTGTCCCCAGTATGCTACAGAATGTCCCCCTGCATGTGCTGCAGAAGGTGTTCCAGACCTGCCGAGGGAAGTCCTCACCAATGCTGTGGGATGTCCCATTCAGTCCTCCCATGGGATATACCCCATGCCTGCTGTGGGATGTTCCCCTCCAGACCTGCTGTGAGATGCCCCAAGTGTGCTGTGGGATTTCTTTCACAGACCTTGAGTGGAACATCCTTCATATTTGCTGTTAGATGTCCCCTATATGCTGTAGAACATCTCCCACAGACCTCACTTAGGACATCCTCCATATTTGCTGTTGGAAGCCCCCCAGACCTGCTGAGGGATGTCCCCAGCACACTGGGGGNAGCCAGGCTCTTCTCCAGTGATGGGACTTGGGGCAATAGGTGCAAGCTGAAACATAGAAGGTTCTACAGAAACATAAGACAAAACTTTTTCCCAGTGAGGGTGAGAGAACACTGACACAGGCTGCCCAGAGAGGGTGTGGGGTCTCCTTCTCTGGAGACATTCAAACCCCACTTGGACACCTTCCTGTGTGACCTGATCTGGGTGTTCCTGCTCAGGCAGAGGGATTGATCTAGATGATCTCTTGAGGTCCCTTCCAATCCCTGACATTCTGTGACTCTGTGATTAGCAGGACACCCCTTACCATCCTTGGGACACCCTAGGGAGATGGGGTGGGATGTCCCCAAGACCTGCTGTGGGTCGCCCCCCGATCTCAGCTGGTTGCCCCCCAACCTCGGCGGGTTGCCTTCCACTTCCAGCTTCTCATCACATCCCCGCCCCCCTCCGCACCTGGGCGCGGAGAGGGTTGCGCGCAGCGGTCCGCGGCCGCAGCGCTGGCAGGGCGGGGGTGACTCACGCTGCTGCCGACGGCAGCCCCCGGCTTTATAACGGCTGGGGCGGCTCCGCTGCGCCGCGCTGCGTCCGCGGGGAGCGCAGGGTTCCGCGCGGGACGGCACCATGCGGAGCTTGCGCGGAGCTCCGCCGTCGCCACCGGTGCTCTTGTCGCTGCTGTTACTGCTGCTACTGTCGCTGCTGGTGGCCGCCGGGCACGGAGCCGTCATCACCGGGGTGAGCGCCGCCGAACGGCACCGCGACGGGACACGCCGAGGGCGAACGGGGGGGCAGAGGGAAAGCTGCGGGGAGAGGATTCCGGGGTCTGGCTGCGGTGAGGGGTAGAGGGTGGTGCCGGGGAATAAGGTCTCTGTGCCCTAAGGGGTGGCCGGAGCTCAAAGTCCCTCTGCGGGGACACTGTTGGGAATCGGGGGTCTGTGCAGGGTGAGTGACAGCAGGATGTGGGGGTCTTTCTGGGGTGATGGATGCTCGCAACTGGGATTTCTCTCTGGGGTAAGTGATAGCCAGGACGGGGAAGGGGTGTTGCGACGTGGGGTAAGAAGAGATGCCGGGACTCGGGGGTCTCTCTGGGGTGNGCCGGGAGTCGGGGGTCTCTCTGGGGTGAGTGACAGCAGGATGTGGGGTCCCTCTGGGGTGAGTGATGATCGCAAATGGGACTTCTCTCTGGGATAAGTGACAACCAGAAAGGGGAACGAGAGTTGAGCTGTGGGGTAAGAAGAGATGCCGGGACTCGGGGGTCTCTCTGGGGTGAGTGACAGAAGGATGTGGGGTCTCTCTGGGGTGAGTGGCAGTAGGATGGGGGGGGTCTCTGGGGTGGGGG
>VZTY01003601.1:3343-61674 GCA_013400935.1 Turnix velox
ACAGGACAAGGGGCAGTGGTTTGGAACTAGAGCAGGGCAGAGGTAGATGAGACATGAGGAAGAAGCTGTTGCCCATGAAGGTGGGGAGACACTGGCCCAGGTTGCCCAGAGAGGTGGTGGAGGCCCCATCAAGCTTGGAGACATCCAAGGCCAGGCTTGGTGAGGCTCTGAGCAACCTGATGTAGTGCAGGATGTCCCTGTCACTGCAGGGGATGGGACTACATGGCCTTGGAAGGTCCCTTCCAATCTGATTTATTACCTTCTCAGAGGTGATTTACTGGTGACTTGGGGTTGGGAAGCCTTTTGTAGTTTTTTTTGAGAGCGAACCTGGGGAAGGAGAGAGAAGGAAGAGAGTTTGGTAACAGCAGGATTTTCTCCTTATACTTTGCAAAAATAAGGGAGGCAGAAAGATTGTCCCTCCAGCTGAGCCTGGGCCAGGCTGTGCCAGCAGCACATCTTCCTTCCCCAAATACTGGCTTTCCCCTGGCTCAGGAATCACCCAAACTCCCCAAACTTCCCAAATCCTTCAGTATCTGTGTCTGCCTGGTGCTCTCCTCCTGTTTAACCTCAGTCTGTAACATGTGGGAAGAATTTTTAAAGACATGAAAGCTAGGGTTTTTTTGGATTTTTTAAACAAGAAGGGTCCCAAAGTGTGGCTGAGAGCCCGTGGATGTGCTGAGTCTTTTGTCCTACCTGTCCAACTGCCCTGAGCTCTCATGTCTTGCAGGAGGACTTGGTTTTGACTTGCTGAGAGAGTTGGGGGGGTTCAGCCTGGAGAAGAGAAGGCTGTGGGGAGACCTTAGAGCCCCTTCGAGTCCCTAAAGGGGCTCCAGGGAAGCTGGGGACGGCTGTGGAGCAGGGAGGGAAGTTATGGGATGAAGTGGCACAATTTTAAACTGAAATAGGGGAGGTTTAGATGAGATCTGAGGAAGAAATTCTTTGGTGTGAGGGGGGTGAGCCCCTGGCCCAGACTGCCCAGAGAAGCTGTGGCTGCCCAGGCCCTGGAGGACTTCAAGGTCAGGTTGGATGGGGCTTGGAGCAACATGGATTGGTGGGAGGCCCCTACCCAGGGCAGGGTGTGACAATGGGTGGTCTTGAAGGTCCCTTCCAACCCAAATCAGTCTGTGATTATATTCTATGCTTTTGGCAAGAGGGAAGGGGAAGAGGCAAGAGGCAATCCTTGTATGGCTCAAAGCAACTGGTGTGAGCAGGAGAGCAGACCAGGGTCAGGAGAAAAGCCTCCTGGGTTGGGATAGTGGGATAAAATCCAGGGAAGGGCTGATGGGGGAGGCTCGGTTGGGAGGGGGCTGCATCCTCTCACTCATGGCAGGTGTTAGGAAAGCTGAAAAGCAGAGCTACAGATCACAGAAAGAGAATGCTTTGGGATGGAAGGAGTCTTGAAGGTCATCTGGATGCCAAGATGATACCCCCCAAGCAGGCTTGAAGCCACACTGGGCTGTACAGATGCCATGACAAGCTTCAAGTTTGGAAAAACATCTGTGTTACCCAGTGGGCTTTGCATCCAGTTCTGGAGCCCTCAACACAAGAAGGACATTGAGCTGTTGGAGAGGGTCCAGAGGAGGGCCACAAAGATGGTCAAAGGGCTGGAGCAACTGCCCTATGAGGACAGGCTGAAGGAGTTGGGGTTGTTCAGCCTGGAGAAGAGAAGGCTCAGGGGAGATCTTATAGTAACTTCTCAGTACCTGAGGGGGTCCTACAGAAAGGCAGGGGAAGGACTTTTTAATATGATATGGGATGGGAGGACTAGAAACAATGGATGTAAATTGGAAGGGGGTAGATTTAGACTTGACATAAGAAAGAAATTCTTTACAGTGAGGGTGGTGAAGCACTGGAAGAGGTTGCCCAGAGAGGTTGTGGATGCCCCCTCTCTGGAGGTGTTCAAGACCAGGCTGGACAAGGCCCTGAGCAGCCTGGTTTAGTGGGAGGTGTTCCTGCCTATGGCAGGGGGGGGGGAACTCGATGATCTTTAAGGTCCCTTCCAACCCAAACTATTCTATGATTCTATGAGCAGCACCCTGGGGCTCCTGAGGGGTGTGGGGACACAACACCCTGTCCAGTGCACTCCAGCTCCAAGGCCTGGCTGAGATCTGTCTGTCAAACACTTAGGGGCTTACCTCAAGAAGACAAATCACTGTGAGAAAAATCATGATCACAAGAGACACCAACAGTGACAGCAGGAACCCATCACCCAAGGTGTGCTCTGCTCTCAGCTGGGAACAAAGGAGAGAAGATGAGGCAGGGAGAGAGCCTTGCTCCCTCCATTCCCCCTTGTCCAGAAGGACACATCCCACAATGCCCAGTGTCTCTCCTACCTTCCTGTCTGTTTCGCTGGTGCTGCCATTGGTAATGTTCCCCTCCAGGAGACACTGGCCCATGACAGCAGAGGCTCCCTGGTCGTCCTGCCCCTCGCTCAGCAGCTTTATGAGCACTCCAGTCTGAGAGACCAGCTCGGCACAGGCTGGCTGGAGCTCAGGCTGGTGGCAATCCATCCTTAGGGCTCGTGCCACCTGGGCAATGAATGTCCTCAGGGCTTTGTTGGGGATGAGCCAGTGCAGCTGATGGTTGACCTTGGTTTCAAAGAGGTCTCCTTGAGCCTGAGTGTAGTCCAGGCTGTCAGAATTACTTGTTTTATTGAGAAAACCAGATCCTTCCTTTTCTTGCGGCCAGTGTGTTTCTGCAGCTGGAGGGATGGTGGGTGAATGCCCACCTAGAGAGGAACCCTCTCCTTCAGCCTTGGCCTCTAGGGTGCTGTTTGCAGTGGGGAGGTGGTTGTTAACCAATGTGTTATCAAAAAATTGCTGGTTTGTGTTTCGTCTCTGCTCTGCTTCACTTTCCATCAGTGTGGGCTCTTCCTCTGGCTTCAGGTTGCCAAATGTCTCATAGAAAAGCTGATGTCTTTTACTCAGATACAGGCTGTCCTCCTGCTCCTGCCTTCTGGAAGTCCATATGTAGTCCTGCCTTGGAGGTGGTGCTTCCTCTGCATCTTCTACATCCTCCATCCCAGGAGTTTTCTTTGCTTGTTCCACGTTATCAGAATCATTTTGAATCATGAAAGATTGAGATAAATGAGGGGCCTCTGCTAGGGAGAGGGAAAGGGAATTCTTTGGTGGGGGTATTTCTTGTTGTGGGAAGGCTGGGAGGTTCTCAGTGGGGTTCAACCTGCCAGCTGCTTCCCAGGGTTTGGATGCTACTGAATGAAAACCTATGCTGTGCTGCTTTTCCACCCAGTCCTTGATTGTCTCTCCCTCCTCTGCTGGTGTCTCCTGCACCTCCAGCTTCTGCATGCTTGGCACCGGCAGGGCTGAGATTGTGTTTTTCAAACTCTCAAGGATTTTAGCCTTGTGTGACATCTTCTTCAGCTCATCTGTGAGCCCCTTTTCTAGAAAATAGAGTTTCCTTCCATCCCTTTCCCTGCTCTGGCCCTTGTGCTGAGTGCTCTGCAGCATCAGCACCGGCTCCTCAGTGCTTTTCTCTTCCTGCCTGGGGAGGTGCTGAGAGGAAAATGAATTTATACTGGAAATGGGATCTCTGGGATCACTGAGATTGTCAGCAGTGCTGGGTTGGCTCAGGGCAGCTGCAAGAGTTACAGTCTCATGGCCTCTGAGCAGAGACTTGAGGTTCAACATCACACTGGGCTTCAGTTTTCTGGACAGTTGGGCTTCTGTTTTTTCTCCTTGTGTCTCTGCGAGAGGATCCGTGGGATCTGCAAAACACAAAGACAGTAGATCACGGATTCTGCAGCGCAGAAGCCAACAGTCCTGGGCTGCTTTAAGAGAAGCATAACTAGCAGATCAAGAGAGGTGATTTTGCCCCTCTACTGGGCTCTGGTGAGACCCCAACTGGAGTTACTGTGTCGAGTTCTGAAGCCCTCAGCATAAGAAGGACATTGAGCTGTTGCAGCAGGTCCAGAGGAGGCCACCAAGATGCTGAGAGGTCTGGAGCACCTCCCTTCTGAGGACAGGTTGAAGGAGTTGGGGTTGTTGAGCCTGGAGAAGAGAAGGCTCAGGGGGGACCTCAGAGGAGCTTCTCAATTCCTGCAGGGGGCTCCAGAAAGGCTGGGGTAGGACTTTTGAATAGGGTCAGGATGGCAGGACTAGGAGTAACTGATGTAAATTGGAGGAGGGGAGATCTAGGGTGGAGAGAAGAAAGAAGTTCTTTGCTGTGAGGGTGGTNATGAGGAGCCAAAACACAGGGTTAAAGGTTCACCACGAGCAGCAGGAGCTCATCTTTAGGACCAGGAAGTGAGCAAGCTGGGTGGTGGATGTGTTACAGACAGGAAAAATCTCATGGGGGCATAACAGAGATGTCTCTTTTCTGCTCTCTCCCAGGGACCTGTCTGAATCAATGGGAAATGTCCTGGGGAATGGGTTTGCCTTTGGAGTTTCCCAGAACTCGATATTGAGCTGAGTTGATAAAACCTGGAGAGCACAATAGTCAAAGACATGGAGTGTTGTCCCTAATCAGTTATCTCAACTAGTCCTTCCCCCTTCCATCAGGAGCCCTCAGGACAAGAAGGACATAGAACTATTGGAGATGATCCAGAGGAGGCCATGAGGATGATGCAGGGGCTGGAGCCACTCTGCTGTGAGGGGGGCTGACAGAGCTGGGGCTGTTGAGGTAGAAGGAGGCTCCAAGGAGACCTTCTAGTGGTCTCCCAGTGCCTGAAGGGGCTCCAGGAAAGCTGGGAAGATGAGACATGAGGAAGAATGACACATGAGGGTGTGGAGACACTGGCCCAGGTTGCCCAGAGAAGTGGTGGAGACCCCATCAAGCCAGGCTTGTTGTCACTCTGGGCAACCTGATCTAGTGCAGGTTGTCCCTGTCACTGCAGGGGGTGGGACTAGATGGATTTTGAAGGTCCCCTCCAACCACATGTTTCTATGAGCACCTGGGATATTTCACATTAAAAAGTTCTCTGCCACAATCTGCAGATAGAGAGAGCCCCTGCTAGTGGAGAGCTGTTTTGCTCATGGTGGATGCAACTCTCATCACCCTGGAGTAGAAGTGGGAAATGGTGGGATTTGACCCAGGGTGATGCAAACAGCCCAAGAGAGCTCCTGCCCTGTCTGCTGAGCGTGCTGAGCCAGGATAAGTCCTGCAGAGTCCCAGAGCAAGGCTGTGAGCACAGCCTTATCTCCAATCCTGCTTTGCAGATAGCTTAATGCCAGAGACAGGCTGACATGGGCAAAAATATTTACACATTGCAAAGGTATTTAGGCCTTTTTTTCCTGTTGAAATGATAGGAAACTAGACATGTAAATACGTTGGAAGTGTCTAGCCCAAAATGGCTTAGTAGCCTGTTTTCCCTAGATTTGTGACAAGGTTAAGCTTGCTTGTCTCCCTCCAGTTTGAAAATGGGTTACTCTAGCCCCTGGGAAACCTTTCTGCACCTATTTCATAGAGCTATAGAATCATGGAGTTGGAAGGGACCTTCCAAGACCATCTAGTGCCACCCCCTGCAGTGACAGGGACATCCTGCACTACATCAGGTTGCTCAGAGCCTCAGCAAGCCTGGCCTTGGATGTCTCCAGGCTTGATGGAGCCTCCACCACCTCTCTGGGCAATCTGGGCCAGTGTCTCCCCACCCTCAGGGGAAGAGCTTCTTCCTCATGTCTAACCTAATCCTACCCTGCTCTAGTTTCAAACCATTGACAAAGTCCATTTGCAAAAATCCATCTTTGAAACAGATGATATTTAAGCTGGGCAAAGATGGAGCTGGAAAGTGCACAGCTAATGGGAGAATAACAGTACTTGGTGTTCCCCTAATGCCCTGGGAAGGAGATTAGGGTAAGTGTCCTCTGCTGTACCAGCCAGGCCATTTTCCTGGGTAACCCAGGCAATATTTGGAGCTTGTGTATCCCAGACCACCTCCAACACCCCCCAACATTACTGGAGGGTCCTATGGAGCCTGCTTAGGGGCAACCATGCTCAGTTCTTGGGGTTTCCAGTGTGGACAGCAGATCTGAGGTGCATCTCAGCCTGTGCCACCTTGCTGGAGTGACACAAACATCACCAGACCCTTTGGCCACATTCTGTGCTGTGTCTGGGACCCCCCTTGCTGCTGAGCTGTGAGTAACCAAGGTATGGTGGCACTGGAAAGGCTTGGGAGGTTGTCAGGGGGAATTTGGGAGGCCTTCCAGAGCTTGGGACCTGGACAGAGAGTGTGTGATTGCCTTGGCTGGATGCATTGTGTGGATTGGAAGCTCATTTGTTTGTTTAGCCCAGCCAGTGACTTCTTCTCGAGATAGTATTTGACACAGGAGATATGGGCAATCACTAGTAACTTTTCAACCCTTGTTTTGTTTTCACAAATCATATACTCTAGGGGAAGGTTTTTGTGCCTGTGGCTCCAGGAGTGGAGTCAGAGGCTTCCCAGGTCTCACCTGAGGTCCCTGCACTGGCTGATTTAAAAGCCTCATGTGGATGAAGCTCCTCTAGCTGTGCTGAGTTAGAAAAAAAAATCACAGAATAACCCAGCTTGACCTTTGAGATCATCGAGTTCATCCATCAACCCAACCCTGACAAGAACCAGCCCTAAACCATATCTCTAGGCTCTGTGTCTGCCTGACTCTTAAATCCCTCCAGGGGTGGTGCCACAATCCCTTCCCTGGGCAGTCTCTTCCAAAGCTTGACAACCCTTTCACTGTAAAAATCTTTCCTAATGTCCATCCTAAACTACTCTGATGCAACTTGATGCTGTTTCCTCTTGCCCCATGACCTGTTCCTTGGGAGAAGAGCCCAACTGCCCCTGGCTACCCCTCCTTTCAGGGGGTTGCAGAGAATGAGAAGGTCTCGCCTCACCCTCCTGATCTCCAGCTGAACACCCCCAGCTCTCTCAGCTGCTCCTCCAGAGCCCTCACCAGCTCCATTGCCTTTCTCTACACCCACTCTAGCCCATCAATGTCTGCTTTTTGTGGCAAAGGGTCCAAAAACTGCACACACAGCACTTGAGTTGGGGCCTCACTTGTGCCCAGGACAGGAGGATGATCATTTCCCTAGTCCTGCTCACCACACCATTCCTCATACAGGCCAGGACCATTAAATTTAACTAAACTTAGTGCCCCTGCAACTGGTCAGGGGCCACTGGACTGGACTGATGTGGCCAGTGCTGCCTGGAAACATTGACCTCATTCATATCTATAAATATGTAAAGTGTGAGTGTCAGGAGGATGGAGCCAGGCTCTTCTCAGTGATCTCCTATGATAGGACACGAGGCAGTGGGTGCAAGCTGGAACACAGGAGTTTCCACAGAAATAGAAGAAAAACCTTTGTCAGGGTGAGGGTGTGAGATGAGTGTCCCAGGCTGCCCAGAGAGAGGGGACTCCTTCTCTGGAGACATTCAAATCCCACCTGGACACCTTCTGTGTGACCTGATCTGAGTGTTTCTGCTCCAGCAGGGGGTTGGACTGGATGACTTTTTGAGGTCCCTTCCAATCCCTGATATTCTGTGATTGTGATTCTTTGAAACTCCCAAAAAATAGATCCATGCTAGTAAAGCCAGAAGAAACAGATCAAATTAGATGAGTTGACATCATGGTGAAGCCTACCACACTGGGGTGTGCTGCTGGAGCACAGCTTCTCACACTGGAACGTGATGGTCCTGCAGGGGGTTTTAGTGGTGGGTTTCTCCCGGCAGAAGCAGCAGGCCATGTCTCTGGGCAGCTTGCTAAAGAGAAGAAGTTATTGGAGAAAAATCCCAGTATCTCCCTCCACATCCCCAAAACCAAGTCAGGTGGCATGTACAGCATAGTTTTGCTTGGATTTCATCTACAGCTCTGGAAACCTTCCCATCCCACAGCTCTGATGGACAAATCAACACCTGAAAGGGGGCTACAGAAAGGCTGGGGAAGGACTTTATAATAGGGCCCACAATTGCAGAACTAGGAGAGATGGGCACAAACTTGAAGAGGGAAGATTTAGGCTGGAGAGAAGAAAGTGAGGGGGGTGAGACTCTGGGAGAGGTTGCCCAGAGAGGTTGTGGATGCCCCCTCAACCCCTGGGGGTGTTTAAGGCCAGGCTGGATGAGGCACTGAGCAACCTGGTGTGGTGGGAGGTGTCTCTGCCCATGGCAGAGGGTTTGGAACTGGATGGTCTTTAAGGTCCCTTCCAACCCAAACCATTCTATAATTCTACAAATTACCAAAAAGGGGATTCAAATAGAAGATGGGTTTCTCCAGTGCCCTCAAATGTTGTTTTCACCTTTGAAAATGGAACCAGTCCCAATTTGATTTAAAACTTCCCTTTGGAAAACCTGGAAAATGTGATCTAAAAAAGGTGAAATTTTTTTTTTCTTAGCGGGTAAGTTCAGGAGGTTTTCAAAAGTACATGGCAAACCTTAGGCTCAGTGGGGTTATTCTGATTTAGCAGGGAGATGTTCTGTTCTCCAAGCAGAGCCCTCATTTCAGCAGCTCTGACCTGCTGGCACCTGGGGCCCTGAGTCCCTGAGTACTCACAGTGTTTCCAAGCGAACTGTTGTCAGGAGGAGCTTGAGCAATGTCTGCTGAGATACTTGAGTTGCACCCAGGTCTCTGAGAAGATTTGAGAAAACACATCAAATTTCCAGGCAGCATCACCCCAGAACTCTGCTCTGAGAAGAACAGATCCTTGGTGATTGTGTTGGCAGAGGGATCCAGTCAAACAGAAATGACTCAAAACCCTATTGCCTTTCTGCTTTGACCCATTTCTAACTGTAGGGTCTGGTACAGCATGGAATCCTGCAGATGTTGTGGGAAATGAATGCAAATGGAAAGGATTCCCTGGCTCAAAACCCTCCTCCTGCTTTCCTATGAGTGCAGCTCCACTCCCTGATGGGACACACATCTTGCCCAAGAGGATGAATCCACTGTGACTGTGAAAAGAGATGTTATAACAGTGAAGAGAGAAAACTCTGAGCAGAGGGCAAAGGCTACTGTGGAGCAGTGATGTTATGAGCAGAAAGGACTTCTGGGAAGTCACCCAGATATGAGTGGGAGCCACTGGATGCTGTGAATCATGATCAACACAGCCCTTACCTGCCCTGAGCCATGTTGTGGCAACTGGATGGGGTTGTGCGGTGCACAGGAGCCCAGCACTGCCCTCCAAAGAGCAGGATTCCACCTTCTCAGAACACAGGCATGAGTGAGGGGCATCCCCACCCCCTTCAGATATTTTCACAACTCCAGACCTTGGCTTGTGTCCTGTCTCCTTGGTTGCTTTGCAGCTGGGGACACACCAGAACTGCTTGGCCTTTACCTTGCTCTGCCCCTGCTGGGGTTATTTGTGCCTCCAGCAAAATAAGGCTGGGAGAAGAGGGAGATTTGCTGCTGAATCTCTGCTTTCCTGACAATAAGACACCTGAGAGATACGAAGATCTGCATTAATCTGGAAAAAACAGTCAATACTTACAGATATTTGATGGAAGGCAGCTTGAAGAATGATGTGTCATCAATAAAAAACAGAGGGTTGTGGCTTAGAGTCCTGAAAAACACAACACAATGCTGTGAGTGGCTGATAAGAAAGACACAAGCTCCGTGGGCAGGGGCACAGGGGAATGACCTATCTATATGTCCTCTTGCCCACCAGTCTGGAAAGCCAAGGGCAGCAGGCACTGGAGAAAGGGCAGATGGTTAAAACACATGCTGGACAGTTAAAAAGCCCCAGTGGTTCCTGGATTGCACAAACACAGCAAAAGAATCCTGCAATAAAAGCAGTGCAGCAACAAGATCTATCAGCAGTCTCTTGTGACACCTGCCAGGTATACTATTGTTTTGAAGAAAAACAACAAACTTTGTTTCAGTGGCCTTAATTTTATTCCTGGAGGATCTGGAGGCTGCACTCTTTGGTTTTCCTGGAACTGCAGGAACCAGAATGTGCTAAAAAGCTCTTTTCTTACTAGGAAGACACCTCAAAAATGGTAAATTTCAAAGAAATCTGTTGATTCTCTCACACACTATGTGTTTTTTTGGGGTTTTTTTTTTTTGGATCTTGTTGAATTAAACAGCCAGGATTTAAAGGAAGTTGTAAAAGTTTGTTTTAATTTTATGCTGATGCAAGCTATTAATTCACAAATATTTCATATTTCAACCTTGTCTAGTGGGAGGTGTCCCTGCCCACGGCAGGGGGGTTGGAACTAGATGGTCTTTAAGGTCTGTTCCAACCAGAACCATTCTATGATTCTATGAAAATCAAAGTGAATTTTCACTAGATCATTGCAACGTATTCCTGTGATCAAGGAGATTTTAAAAAATATTCCTCTTTGCTAGAGCTTCACGTTTCTCTCCTTTGAACAGCAGAGAGGCCAAAGGGAGCTGTGCTGCTGTATCTGACGTGGAATTACACTGAAATTCACTTTTCTGGTTCCTCTCTGCTGTGTGAGAAGTGTAAAGAGGTTTCTGGCTGGGAAGGATCCAGCCCTCCTTTACGGATGGCAGATGTGGATTTTGGCTGAACAATTTTGACTCAAACCTCCCCAAAGAATTTCCTTTCAAGTGAAGAACAAACATAGGAAATTTCAGCCTGAAGATAAAAAATTGGCTCAGTGCAACGTGCATGAGGAAGGGCCTGGGATGAAGGCTGGAGGCAGGAACAGATGCTGATGGGCTGATTCACAAAACACATCAGGTCCTGATTATCTCCAGCAGAAAGAGCAAAAGCCCAGAAGTTCTGGAAAACACAGCATCTTTCTCTTTCCTCTTCAGCTCTCACCTTATCTTTGCTTCCCTTGTCCAAAGCTTTGATGTTGTTTTGGATGCTGATTTTCTATATTTGATTACATTTCCAATCTCTATAAAATTTTACTCTATCACTGCATCCAGCCATGCAAAGCTGTGGCCTGATCCTAGAGGGATTGTCAGTCACAGTTTATTATGCCACTGGAGAAGAACCCAATGAAGAACCCAATGGAAAGGATCTGGAGGTGTTTAAGGCCAAGCTGGATGAGGCACTGAGCAACCTGGTGTAGTGGGAGGTGTCCCTACACATGGCAGGGGGGTTGGAACTAGATGATCTTAGAGGCCCCTCTGAACCCAAACCATTTATTGATTCTATGATTTGGTGTATCATGTGGTACTTTTCAGGAGCACAGGGAGACCATGGCCTTTTCCTTATGTACATGAACCCTCAGTGGGCAAAACTCTCTGGTGTCTCACTGACTTGAGATGGAAACACTAATCCTGTCCCTGCAAATGCTTCTTGATAGAACCCACTCTGGATTAAGTCACATTTTCTCCAGGCACCAAAACAACAGATTTCACTTTTTCAGGGGATGTTTTTGAGACCCTTTACTTTTAAATGTCAAGGGACAAGTGGAATTTCTGGCTAGAAATCTGTGTCACAGCCCATACCCCTCCTCACCCCTCTCTTCTCCCTTCCTGCTGCATTTCTTATCCATCCCTGTGGCCTCCCTCCACTGCTGTTTGAACCTGATAAAACCCACTATGGATTAAAAAGCGTTCATGATAGAACCCACTATGGATTAAGGAGTTCAAGGAAGCTGTGGAGAAGAAGGTCAGGCCAGGAGAGAGAGGCTTTCAGTCTGCAGACTCTTGGTGGACCCTGCATGACATCTATAGTGGGATTCAGTTCTTCACAGAAAGCAAATAACCTCTTCCCCACTGTCACTGTGGAGTCCTGCTCTCATAGAATCATAGAATTGGAAGGGATCTCCAAGAGCCATGTAGTCCCACCCCTTGCAGTGACATCTGCACTACACTGCACTACATCAGGTTGCTCAGAGCCTCAGCAACCCTGGCCTTGGGTGTCTCCAGGCTTGATGGAGGCTCCACCACCTCTCTGGGCAACCTTGGCCAGTGTCTCCCCAACCTCATGGGGAAGAACTTCTTCCTCATGTCCCATCTAACCCTGCCCTGCTCTAGTTTCAACCCCTGCCCCTCATCCTGTGTCTCCCTGCCCTGGCAAGCAGCCCCTCCCCAGCTTTCCTGGAGCCCCCTCAGGGACTGGAAGGCCACTGGGTAGTCTCCTTGGGATTCTTCTCCAGCCTCAACATCCCCAGCTCTCTCAGCCTGTCCAAGCAGCAGAGGTGGCTCCAGCCATCACATCATTCTCTTGACCTCCTGTGCCCCTCTTCATGTCTTCCTTGTGCTGAGGACTCATCTATCACTAAATCTTGTTCCACTTACAGCTTCCATAAAAACTGCATCCCGTGCCATGCCTGGAAAGTGCTGTTCTGGATCTGCAGGATGAGATTTCCACTGAGGTTTCTGGGGGAAAAAAAAAAAAAAGGAGTGCGCAGAAATGAATTGAGTCTGTTCTACAGGAAGCCAGAAGGAAGAGCATTGATTTGTAGGAAATATGCAAATCTAAGGTAGAATAGAGAGGAAACTGCCATTTTCTCATTTTTTTCCCCCTCAACCTGTCAGGGAGAGGAAATGCAGAGCACATGGGCACAATCTGTTCCTGCTCCAGGATACAACAAGCCTTCAAGAAATGACTTCTGTTATGGTCATGTTTGGACAACCCCTCTGTGATCCCTCATCCTGCTGTGGGTCATCTACCCACCTGCATTGATCTCTTCAGCTCCCTCTAAGAATCATGGAATGGTTTGGGTTGGAAGGGACCTTAAAGATCACCCAGTTCCAACCCCCCTGCCATGGGCAGGGACACCTCCCACTACATCAGGTTGCTCAGTGCCTCATCCAGCCTGGCCTTAAACACCTCCAGGGATTGAGGGGACATCCACAACTTCTACTTTTCCTCTTCTGGAGAAGTAGTGGGTATTAATTCTGGAGGCCATCCATCAGGTTCCTGTGTATGTGCAACACCTCATGCTCAGTTTAACCCCTCATCCTTTCAGCAGGAGCAATTTGGTCAATGTTCTAAAAATGAGGGGAATATTTTCTCTCAGGAGAAGGGCTATAAAGGCAAACAGCCTTCACAAAATGGACTAGAAAAGAAACTTTTGTTAACTCACATGATCTGCAAAAAAGGAAGTGGCTCAAAAGCGTGTTCCTCAAGCACCAGGATTTTATTGAAAGATAGATCCCTGTTAAAATTAGAACACAAAATGTTAATTGCATTTGTGCTGTCTTGTTTATTTCCATTTGCTTTGACACTGGCAGTGTGTAAGTTACACAGCTCTGATTTCACAGGGTGTTTATATCTGCTGTGAGCTCCCAGTGGAGTGTAACCTGTGATAACACTCCTGACCAGAGGTGGCTTTCCCCTCTGTGATTTATTTTTCCTAGCTCTGATCTCACTAGAATTATTTTAAGGCTTGATTTTCCCTTCTGATAACCAAAAAGCTGCTTGATGAGGGCAAAGTTTAGCAGCTGAGGATGCGTTTACAGGGACCACACTGATTTCTGACCCTCTGGATGTGCCACAGGGGTGGAATCTGCCTCCCCCAGCTGCCATCAGAGCTTCTCTTGCTCAAGTCAGACAGAAAAGCCCCAACAGAACCTCCAGTCTGAGGGCTCAGGGACTGGTTGGTAACCACGTGTGTGATGAAAACGGTTATTTTTCTCTTCATAGAGTTGCAGAACATCAGGGATTGGAAGGGACCTCAAGAGGTCATCCAGTCCAACCCCCTGCTGGAGGAGGAACACTCAGATCAGGTCCCACAGGAAGGTGTCCAGGTGGGGTTTGAATGTCTCCAGAGAAGAAGACCCCACACCCTCTATGGGCAGCCTGGGACACTCTTCTCTCACCCTCACCCTGACAAAGGTTTTTTCTTCTATTTCTGTGGAACCTCCTGTGTTCCAGCTTGCACCCATTGCCCCTTATCTTATCATAGGAGATCACTGAGAAGAGCCTGGCTCCATCCTCCTGATACTCACTCTTTCCATATTTATAGACATGAATGTCACCCCTCAGTCTCCTCCAAGCTGAAGAGCCCCAGCTCCCTCAGCCTTTCCTCACATGGGAGATGCTCCAATCCCCTAATCATCTTTGTGGCCCTGTGCTGGACTCTCTCTCTTAACCTCCTTCTGGTGAAAAAGTGATGTTAAAGGGACTCTTTTAACAATGTAAAATGGTGAACACGGAAAGATGAAAAGAGCACAGTGAAGGAGTAACATAAACCCCACTTCCATGAAATGGATTAGATTGGAAGAGACCAATGAGACCATCCAGTCCAACCAGCAACCCAACTCTGACCAGAACATTTCTCTGAGCTCTGCATCTGCCCAGCTCTTAAATCCCTCCAGGGATAGTGCTTCAAACTCCTTTCCTGAGCAGACTGCTCCAATGCATGAGAACCCTTTCAGGGTAAAAATTTTGCTGAAATCCATCCTAGCCCTCCCCTGGCCATTTCCTCTTGCCCTGGTTTCTGTTACCTGGGAGAAGAGACTGACAAAACATTTCCTTGCCCTGCACAGCTCTGCTGCCAGCTGCGTGTAGACACTCAGCAGCTGCAGGATTCACCTGACCCAGACTTGCAAATCAAAAGGTTCCTTGTCTCAGCCTGAATTTGCTGCCTAGACTTGTTCTGCAGCAAACAATGGGAGAGAAATACTTCTGGGAAGTGATTCATCCCCTCCTCAGAAAGGTTCCCAAGATCTTTTGAGTGAATGGGAAGTGCCTGTTCCTCTTCACAGAGGAAAAAGAGAGCCTGAACAATCAGCTTAATCCTAGGTAATTATCAGGTACCTAAAATTAAAGGAGATGAACACACATGGTCTCTTGTCTGGGAGGTGATCTGGTTCCTGGAAAGAGCACTCAGGGCGAGTGAAGGGAGCAGCCAAAGCCCTGGCCTTTAGGCTCTGGAGGTCCCAAGGAGGCAGCAGGGTGGTGGGAGGAAGGCTTTGGCAGGTGGGATCTCAGAACTGCTTTGGAGAGCTGAATTTTCAGCCTGCTGGAAGGACAGCATGGTTGGGACCCTGTTTTTTTCCCAAAGGCACTTACTGAGCCTGCAACCCAAATCCTGCAGAACATTTTTGGTTCTGCTTGTATAATCTTGGATCCTTCTTTTCTACAATGTAGGGCACACAGACATGCTAAAAGGACACAAAGAGAGGGAGCTGATTTCCACCTTGATTTCTACCATTCCCCAGCACTGAGACAAGGATGAGATGCTGCTCCAGGGCTGGCTCATTGCAGGAGCAGCTCCAGAAAGGCCAAGACCACCCTCAACTTGTCTCCTTCCAAGCCAACATGAGTTAGCAGAAAATACGGAACTTGCCTGTTTATGGGAAGAATCAAGCATGTAAGGGTCACACTCAATAAATGACACGGTCATGGAGTGGAGATTTTGAGACACCTCTTTGTGTCCTCCTTTCAGCTGCTCTAGTAACAGAAGGGTGGGACAAAACATGTCCCTCACAAGCCACCTCCAAGACAGGGCTTTGTCCCTGGCTGGCAGCTTTTTTGAACAGTATTTTTATGTTTAACATGAGGTTTGTGTTGAGAAATGGTTGTACCCATGTCTCCTCCTTGGCTCTGGGCAATAAAGCTCTGAGCCTCCACAAGGCCATTTCTTTCTGCTGCTTCTCATTTAGAATAAGAAAAGACAATGTGATAGCGGCCAAGATTTTGCCACTCTTCTTTCACACTTCCTGTGTCTGCACCACACAGGAAACCCCCAAAATATCTTTAAAACCCCAAAGTTCAACAAGAAAATAAATTTCTAATGCTCTTCTGCTCCTTTCCAGAGAGTGTTAGAGCACTTACTGCCATTTCATATAACATATGATGCTTTGTATGACATTTGTAGATACACATTTGTTTGTCCTCTGAGAAGAGGAAGCACTCAGCTAGACATGGCCCTGAGCAACCTCATTGATTTTTCGTTGAAAGAACCAGTGCTAGATGTGAGGTTGATCCTGCTGGGAGATGGAAGTTGAAGCAGAGACATAACCAACCCCGTGTCCATCTGGGATCTCAGCAGACTTCTTGCTTTCCACCTCTGACAGCCAGCACTGAGGCTGTCCCAACAGTGGACAACAATATGGGGGTCCATCCTAAACACAACAGAGATCTTTCCACCCAAACCCTAGGAGAATCATAAAATCAGAGTGTTAGAAGGGACCTTCAGAGACCACCTAGTCCAACTTCCTGAAGTGACAGGGACATCCTGCACTAGATCATGTTTTTCAGAGCCTCAGCAAGCCTGGTCTTGGATGTCTCCAGGCTTGATGGGGCCTCCACCATCTCTCTGGGCAACCTGGGCCAGTGTCTCACCACCCTCATGGGGAAGAGCTTCTTCCTCATGTCTAACCTAAGCTTACCCTGCTCAAGTACCAAGGCACATGTGGGTTTTGCTCTGTTTTGGGTGGTTCTCACCCCAAAAATGTCAGCCCTCAGATAAACAGAGCCTGTTTGGGGTTGACCACAAGTCATCCAATATCTGTGGCAAAGGACAGCAGACTCCTCCTCTTGGTTGGATTTGGGGAAATGAAAGCTGCAGTGTGGCCCTCCTGGAAGCCTTCCACAGGCACCAGTGCAGCACCATTACACCCGGCCCTGGTCTGCATCAAGGAGATTTAAAGCAGCCATTGCAGCAGGGGTCCAAGGGTGGGTGAGGCCCACAGTGGTGGGCAGGGGATGGTACCTACAGGTGCTTCAGCAGGACCAGCCCCTCCAGTGAATGCCTCCTCACTGCCTTCAGATCGTTGCCCTGGAGGATCCTGGAATGAGACAAAGGGGCAATCACTGTGACACCTGCTGCTCTCCAGGAGGAAGTGGAATTTTCAGTGGAAAAAATGCTGCAGCAGCTTTAGTGAAACATTTCTCTGAGTCACTGCAGGGATCATCCCTGCTCATCACATGTTCCTGGGCTGCTGAAGCACACTGTAGTCTCATCATCAACACAACAGGTCCAGGATGGTCCTGTGGGATGGAAGGGAAACAGCTCCCAGCATTTCTTGCCATCTGAGAAAGCCCTGGGGACTCACACCCCTCCCTGCTGAGCACACAGAATTACTGAATGTCAGGGATTGGAAGAGACCCAAGAGGTCATCCAGTCCCATCCCCCTGCCAGAGCAGGAACACTCAGATCAAGTCCCACAGGAAGGTGTCCAGGTGGGGTTTGAATGTCTCCAGAGAAGGAGCACCTCATCTTTGAGATCACACAGGGAATGTTTCTCTTTCAGCCTTGAATGGAGATGGAAAGGGCGGGTGAAGGTGCTCGTGCTTGTCATACTCTTGGCTCAAAAAAAGGGTGAAAGTATTGAAAATACCCAGACTCCTAAGATTTCAAATGCTAGATGGTACTTACAAGAACTCACACCATGGGTATTCCCTCCATGCATGTTTTTTGATGGAAGAAATCGAGTTGCCAGTGAAATCTCTGCAAATAAATGATTTACATTGTCACCCCTCAGGAAAAAGCCCTTCCCCTGCTGAGGGGGAAGCAGAGTTTGCCTGGAGGAGCAACAGGCCTGCTGTCACCCCTTGCTGCTGCAGCATGAAGCCAAGATGTCTCCTCCTGGTGACTGTCCTGGGTGTCTTAGGAGGGTTCGTTAGGAATAAGAAGTGGAGGGAGGGAAGATCACTGAATTGTAGAGACTGAAAGGAACCTGCATGATCATTGAGTCCAACCATCAGGTTCATGCTGCCCAAACCACCACTAACTCATGTGCCTTGGCACCACAACTGCTTGGCTTTTAAATACCCCCAGGGATGGAGACTCCATCACTGCTTTGGACTTTGACAACTCTTTAGGCTTAGAAATTTTTCCAAATATCAACTCTAAGCCTCCACTGGCACAACTTGTGTCCTCTTGCTCCATGGCCTGTTCCTTGGGAAATGAGCCCAGCCCCCCCCAAAACACCCTCCTTTCAGGGGGTTGGAGAGAGTGAGAAGGTCTCACTCCTGGGTACCATCAGTGCCCCAGTCCTGCTGAGTGCTCACACCTCCAGGGCCTGAAGGAGCTCCAGCAAAGCTGGAGAGGGGGTGTTTGCCAGGACATGGAGACACAGGACAAGGGACAGTGATTTGAAACTAGAGCAGGGCAGGGTTAGATGAGACATGAGGAAGAAGTTCTTCCTCAGAAGGTGGGGAGACACTGGCCCAGGTTGCCCAGAGAGGTGGTGGAGGCTCCATCAAGCCTGGAGACAACCAAGGCCAGGCTTGCTGAGGCTCTGAGCAGCCTGATGTAGTGCAGGATGTCCCTGTCACTGCAGGGGGTGGCACTGGGTGGCCTTTGAAGGTCCCTCCCAACCCCAGGATTCTGTGATTCATGGCCACCCGGGCACACGCTGGTCATGGCCCAGCAAAAGCCCCGTGTCCTTCAGCCTCAGCCCATCTCCAGTCCCTTTGGCCCAAACCTGGAGCTTCATGGGCTTGCTGTGACCCACATTCATGACCTGCCACTGGGGTTATTGAACCTCAGCCCTCCCTGTGTGGGTGCTGCCCGCAGCCCCTCTGCAGCTGCAGCCCCTCTGCAGCCGCAACCCCTCTGCAGCCGCAGCCCCTCTGCAGCCTCAGCCTGCCCCCAGCACACTCGCCCTCCCGCTGGAGGGGGCCCGGCCACCATCACTCACAGGACGGAGAGGGGCTGCCGGCGTGTGGCGGGGGGAAGGCTGGCCATGGAGACGTAGCGACAGTCCAGCAGCAGCCCTCGGCAGCGGCAGGGGCTGGGGCAGGACATGGCGGGGGTGGCGGCCGTCAGCAGCAGCAGCAGCAGGAGAGGGCGGCTGGGCCCGGGCAGGGCCATGGCGGAGCAGGCCCAGCCGGGGGTTGCCGGGCAACAGGGCATAGGTCTCACGGCCCAGAGAGACTTTGGGCCTCTTCGCTGTGGGATGAAAAATTAAATTACAAACTCCACTGAGGTACTCAAAGAATATCACTCGGAGCCAAGCAAAGCAACTGCTGAAACAGCATTGCCCCTTGTCCTATCACTGGAGGTCACTGAGAAGAGCCTGGCTCCATCCTCCTGACACTCAACCTTTCCATATTTATAGACATGGCTGAGGTCACCCCTCAGTCTCCTCCAAGCTGAAGAGACCCAGCTCCCTCAGCCTTTCTTCACAAGGGAGATGCTCCAATCCCTTCATAATCTCTGTGTCTCTGTGCTGGACTCTCTCCAGCAGTTCCCTGTCCTTCTTCAACTGAGTGAAGGCCCCACAACTGGGCACAACACTCCAGCTGTGGTCTCAGCAGGGCAGAGCAGAAGGGGAGGAGAACCTCTCTCCACCTACTGATCACATCCCTTCTAACACACCCCAGGATGCCATTGTCCTTCTTGGCCACAAGGACACATTGCTGGCTCATGCACCAGGACTCTCAGGTCTTTTTCCACAACACTGCTCTCTAACAGCTCAGTCCCAACTTACACTCACACATGGAGTTGACACGTTTATTTCTTTAAAAGATATTTCACTTAGAGCAGGGCTTTTCCTGTTCCTGAGCAGAGGTGTGTCAGTACCACAGCTACTCCTGCTGGTAAGATGTCTCCTTCTGCTGTCTCCAGCTTTCTCCTGAGGACTGGAGTGAACCTCAAGTGTTTGCTCTCAAAGGGAGGGCTCATTCCTTTTATTTTCCTGTAAGTGCCATGCACATCTGTTGTGCTGTCGGAATAATTGTGCAGCTGAAAGGCTTCCATATATAGCTGACCTGGATAAGTTGACAGGAAAACACTTCCTCTCCAAAATAAAGCAAGTATTTTTGGACCTCATTTTAGTAACACTAGGTTTGTTGCCCATTTCTTTTGCTGTTGGGTATTTGCGGGGAAAGAAAACACCAAATATGACGCACACGTCATTTTGCAGCGTTGAGGCTTTCACTCCCTATCAAAGGCTGCAGAACTTTTGGGAAAAGACACAAAGCTAGAGCTGGGCCAATGGGATGGCATCTCCCCACTAAGGTAGCTCATCAATAAAACTGAGATCAGACAAAACTTCCTCTTCTTCGAGGTCGAACTGTTCCAAGGGCAATTCACTGACCTGGAAAGAGAAATGAAGAGTAAATGTATTTTCAGTTCACACTTCTGCACCTGGAAACAAGATATTTTTACCATATACAAGAGGTGGTGACTCTGGTGACTAATTTAACTGTGGGGGTGCTGCTTTCAGGACAGGTGCTTAGGGAAGACCTGAGGGTCCTGGTGGCCAGCAGGGTGACCATGAGCCAGCAATGTGCCTTTATGGCCAAGGGCAATGGCATCCTGGGGTTAGTAAAAGGGGTGTAGTCAGTAGGTGGAGAGAGGTTGTTCTATGGAGACATTCAAACCCCACCAGGACACCTTCCTGTGGGACCTGATCTGGGTGTTCCTGCTCTGGCAGGGGGATGGGACTAAATGATCTCTTGAGGTCCCTTCCAATCCCTGACACTCTGTGATTCTGTGATTATTGCTGCGCTGAGGGTCATTGGAGCTAGGGATAGATTATCAGGCAGAGGATGGGAAGAAGAAAAACATAAAGGAACTGATGCACTGAAGAACTTAATTTAGCACAGAAGCATGGCAAAGATGAAACTCAAAGGTGACTGTGGATCTACCACAGTGAGACAAGGCCAGGCTCACTTGCAGAGGTAGGCAAAGATTACTTCTGGGGTCTATGTCTATCATTGAATTCCTCGAGGAGGTCATGATGAAGTGTGGATAGATAGCAAATAAGCATCTTAAGAATCCAAACCAGGACTAAAAGGGAAGTAATGGAGAACCCCCAAATCTGCCCAGGCTCTTGTCCTACTAGAAGCAGCTGAGTGGTGAACAGTCTACGCAGGGAAGAGGCTGGGTCAGCATCCCTAGAGGTATTTGAAAGACAAGTAACTGCCACTTAGGGGCACAGAAGGGGGTAGATTCAGGCTAGACATAAAAAAGAAATTCTTTACGGTGAGGGTAGTGAAACACTGGAATGAGTTGCCCAGAGAGGTTGTGGATGCCCCCTCAATCCCTGGAGGTGTTTAAGGCCAGGCTGCATGAGGCACTGAGCAACCTGATGTAGTGGGAGGTGTCCCTGCCCATGGCAGGGGGGGTTGGAACTTGAAGATCTTCAAGGTCCCTTCCAACCCAAACTATTCTATGATTCCATTCTACGGTTTATTTAGTGGAGGACTTGGTAGTGTCAGATTAATGTCTGGACTTGATGATCTTAAAGGTCCCTTCCATCCATTGGGCCACAAAGAGGATCAAAGGGCTAGAGCAACTCCCTTCTAAGGACAGGCTGAAGGAGTTGGGGTTGCTGAGCCTGGAGAGGAGAAGGCTCAGGAGGAACCTCAGAGTAGTTTCTCAATATCTGAAGGGGGCTACAGAAAGGCTGGGACAGGACTTTTGAATAGGGTCCAGGAGGGCATGACTAGGAGTAATGGATGCAAATTGGAAGAGGTGAGAGAAGAAAGAAGTTCCTTGCTGTGAGGGGTGTTGAGACACTGGATGAGGTTGCCCAGAGTGGTTGTGGATGCCCCCTCAATCCCTGGAGGTGTTTAAGGCCAGGCTGGATGAGGCACTGAGCACCCTGGTGTGATGGGAGGTGTCCCTGCCCATGGCAGGGGGGTTGGAACTGGATGATCTTTATGGTCCCTACCAACCCAAATCATTCTATGATTCTATGATTCTATGGAATTTATCAACTCAAGAATATTTCTGTTTTGGAAAGCCTGACAGGCAATGAGCCCAAAGGACACCCTGTAGCTCTCTTGCCAAGCAAGTCCTTCCAACTTTCTGTCTGTTCCCAGCAGGCTGGAAGGTGCCAAATTAACCTCCCACACACCATCACAAGGGAAGTGAGAGGGTAGGGGAGGTGAGGGATGACTCTTTGGGAAAAAGAGAGGTTAGAGAAGCAGCAGGCTCTCTGTTTGACTACCCTGGTCACTGCATGTTAGGTCAGCCCTCTGTGGGTTTCAAAGAAGTCTGATGGAAGGGGCTGTGCAGAGGAAAATGCAGAGAGAGAACAAACCAGGCAGAAATTTCACCTTCTCAATTGACAGAAAAAAAAATCTAGTGGGCGTTAGTTACTCCACACATGAAAATACCTCCCATTTACTGCTTCTCCTCAGTAGAAAGAAGCAGTGGTTTGAAGCAGGGGCAGGGTTAGATGAGACATGAGGAAGAAGTTCTTGCCCATAAGGGTGTGGAGACAATGGCCCAGGTTGCCCAGAGAGGTGGTGGAGGCCCCATCAAGCCTGGCGACATCCAAGGCCAGGCTTGCTGAGGCTCTGAGCAACCTCATCTAGTACAGGATATCTCTGTCACTACAGGGGGTAGCACTGGGTGGCCTTTGAAGGTCCCTCCCAACTCAACGCATTCTGATTCTGTAAGACAGTACTGACTCAGTGTCATCAAAAGGAACAATGTGTCACAAGGAATAACATGTCACAAGATTTGTTAGACACTTCCACCTTGCAGGAGGAGTTAAGACACAACACTGAGCTGATGCATCATCAATGTGGTGCCCATGTCCCAAAGCCACTGTCTCAGCCACCTTCACAGGTACCAGCAGTGTTGTCAGTCCTCTGCTGGGGACTGGCTGCATGCAAAGCTGTCAGGCAGAACTCATCTCACTGAGCACAATGATTTCAGTTTTATTGTTGTATGTGGGTATTTTTTTCAATATATGCTAAAAGATCTCACTGTTCCCTGCAAGTTTCCTACCAAAGCTTTTATTCCACCAAATCTTTTACTTCACCAAAGCTTTGAACAATCATTCCCTCTGAGGCAAGGATAAGTTCATGAAGTGCATTTCTAGTTGGAGAGTTTGATCTATTTAAGAACTTGATTAAAAAAAAAATGATTTAAACTACTGTGACTTTTTGGGGGGGGCTTTCACTCTCACAGATTCTATGAAAAGAAGTCCTGGACACTGTTGTGTCTCAGACTTGTCAGCCTGTACCAACAGTCCTGTGCCTCAGCTGCACATTTCCCCCTGCTGTCCAAAATATGCCTGCACTTCTGCACAAAGAGACCCAAAAAAGTAAAGGTTTTAAAACCTCAGTGTACTACACAGTTTCATGAGGTAATTACATCAATTGCTGCTGCATAAAAAGAGGGTCTTGGAGGCTTTAAGTCTTAATGGCTCTGTTTCCAATCCCTTGATGGAACAGGTCCTGTGCAACAGTCAAATATCCACTGGTTTTACCTGAATAAGCCCCTTCAGCTCCTCTTCTGTTAATGAGTCTGTGAGCTCCTCCTCCTGGGTGGGATAGTACTCCACGGCCACTTTCCCATTCTCTGAAAGAGAATAAGCAGCCAGAGACATGGTTAATTACTATGGTGTAATGACAATAAACCTACCCTAAACTCCAAGAAGGGAGATTCTGCTTCGTAATGGCTTTCAGAGCTGCTGGCTGGTGGGTCACCAGGAGTGTACTTATTTCTCTAGCCTGCCTGAAACCCTCCAAGCCTCAATGAATCCTAAGAAAGGACCAGAGAGAAAGAATTCATATAAATTATAAATTTAGATACAGAATCATGTGGTTGGAAGGGGCCTTCAAAGGCCATCTACTGCCACCCCCTGCAGTGACAGGGACATCATCCTACACTAGAAGAGGCTGCTTGGAGCCTCAGAAAGTCTGGCCTTGGGTGTCTCCAGGCTTGATGGGGCCTCCACCACTTCTATGGGCAGCTGGGACCAGTGTCTCCCCAGCCTCACGGGCAAGAACTTCTTCCTCATGTCCCATCTCACCCTGCCCTGCTCTAGTTTCAAAACACTGCCCCTCGTCCTGTGTCTCCATGCCCTGGCAAACAGCCCCTCCCCAGCTTTCCTGGAGCCCCCTCAGGGACTGGAAGGCCACTGGGAGGTCTCCTTGGGATCCTTCTCTTCTCCAGCCTCAACAGCCTCAGCTCTCTCAGCCTTTCCCAGCAGCAGAGGTGGCTCNCTCTCTCAGCCTTTCCAAGCAGCAGAGGTGGCTCCAGCCATCACATCATCCTCTTGGCCTCCTCTGGACCCTTTCCAATAGTTCCATGTCCTTCTTATCATGATATCATTAGCTCAAACCGCCAAGTGTTTAATAAAAAAACAGAACCTACCTAGGACTATGAGGAGTATCTTCTGAAAGGCACACGACAAAGCCTTCCCTGCTGCGAGTTTCTGAGCTCTCCTTGTGGCTGTGACAAACTGGAGAGGATCTGTACACGACAAGCAGCACATTATTGATCTCAGGGTGACACTCCTGACGCACAGCTGCTGCCTTGCTCCAGGAAAGGAGCCTCATGGATCTGATAAGAAAGCCTCTGGCAGCATGGCAACACCCTCAAAGGGGTGCTGTCAAACCAAAACCACAGTGAGTGACTCTCAGCACTGTGTCAGGACCCTGTCTGTGGCAGTGGGGAGTGCAGAGCCCGCTGGCACTGGAGCTGTGCTGCAGAGACAGACTGAACAATCACAGGGTATGTTCACACCAGAGGTGGCTGTGAAAAGGAATGAGAAACGCTGCAGGGCAGAGGGAGAGAAGGGAGAGCAGGAAAGTGACACCGGTGTGAAGTGAGGAGGGGAGAGACTTGCTCAGGCTGCCTGGCTGCAGAGCACAGCAGCTCCCAGGGCCCTGCCCAGATCCTTGCCTCCAGCGAAATTCAGAGATTTTATCAGGGCCACAAACTGTGCAAAAGCAAGACTGATGGGTGTGTGAGAGAATCTTCCCCCTGCACCCAAAATGTACCTTCACTGCTTTCAACGTCCACCTCACTGAGGGCAACCCCCCTGGAGCGCAGCCCATGGTGAGGCAGTGTCACCTCCACAGCACACAGGTATTTCACAGAAGGCTTCTGTGAGGTCTCTCCCAGATCTTCATTCTCACCATCAAAGCCAGACATATTCTGCAGCTGTTGGGAAGACAACAGATAATTTTGATTAAAAAGGAAGGAGATGTTTTGATCACTTAGGCCTGTGCCTGCACACCACAGACTCTGAGGCAGAAAGAAGCACGTGGTGGATGCAGAGCAGGAAAGTTTACTCTTTTGAGTAAACTACTTTAGAAATACTTTCATCACAGTTGCCACCATTTTTATTAAGAGAAGCCCAAGCCCATGCCCTCACCTCTAGCCATCTCCTCCCTCAGAATTTCAAAATAGCCTGATTTGATGTAAAAATCAAAGTGCTGACAATTATTTGCTGATTAGAGGACAATTCTAGTTCCACCAACTGCTCTCATTAAGAAGAGGATGAGGGGAGGGATGATGGAGGAATACAAAAGGCCCCTTACTGTGATGATGCGACTGGACCAGCCATTAAAGCCAAGGTAGTGGTTGGCCAACTCCTGACACTTGTTGCTGCTGAGAGCAAGAACTTGCTGCTGAAATCCCTTCTGCTTGGTGCAAAGGCAAACCTGGCCAGGAAAGAAGAGTCAGGTTAGCCAGGCTTTGCTTGCAGGGTTCCCAATACAGACTCTGGGAGAGACACTGAAAAGTAACCTCCTTGACCACACACCAGCTTCTGAGATGTGTAAAATGTTCCTTTTCCTGCAAATTATTCCAGAGGAAGTATGCTGCCATTTTACTGCCTAAATACTACCTGGGAGTCAGCACATGGAGAGCCTGTGTGAATCTCATGAAGTTCAGCAAGGGTACACATGTGGGTGAGGGAAATCTTGAGCACAAATCTGGGCTGGGCAGAATTGGAGATGAGCAGCCCAGAGGAGAAGGACTTGGGGGTGTTGGTGGTTGAGAAGCTCCACACACCCCATCAGTGTGCACTGACAGCCCAGAAACCCCCCAGCCCCTGGGGTGCACCCCCACAGTGTGGGCAAGGGGGACCATCTGTGAGACCCCCCTGCAGCTGCCTCCAGCTCTGGGGCACCAACAGCAGAAGGACATGGAGCTGTTGGAGCCAGAGGAGGCCCTGGAGATGCTGGGAGGGCTGGAGCCCCTCTGTTAGGAGGGGGGGCTGAGAGAGTTGGGGGGGTTCAGTCTGGAGAAGAGAAGGCTGTGGGGAGACCTCAGAGGCCCTTCCAGTCCCTAAAGGGGCTCCAGGAAAGCAGGGGAGGGGTCTGGAGCAGGGAGGGGAGTTATGGGATGAGACAGAACAGAATTAGACTTGAAAGAGGGGAGGTTTAGATGAGATCCTGTGTAGAAATCCTTTGCTGTGAGGAGCATGAGCCCCTGGCCCAGGTTGCTCAGAGAAGCTGTGGCTGCCCCAGTCCTGGAGGGGTTCAGGGCCATGTTGGAAAGGGCTTGGAGCAACCTGGGCTGGTGGGAGGTCCCTGCCCAGGGCAGTGTGTGACCCTTCCAACCCAAACCATCTTGTGAGTCTATGTCACCACAGGGGTAATGCCAGGGCACAGGTCAGTGAACTTCTTTGCTTCATTGAGATCAACAGATATTTCATGTGTCTTTGCTCTGCTGCTGGAGGCCACAACACCAAGTCCTGGATGATGTCCCACACCTAGGGAGGTTCTTCCTACCTTCAAGGGAGATTTCTGAAACAGCTTTTGCCCGTTGCAGGCGAGCTGGGCTCTCCTGGCATCTCCAGCTGAGTAAAACTTGACGACGGCGTAACAGCCCGGGCCGGCCACGGCAGCATTTCTGTGTGTCTTCAGTGAGTAGAGGGGCCCAAATTTGGAAAACGCTGAAAACAGAGAATGCTGAGGAAGAAACAGAGAAAAAACAGGTCTTTTCAAATACCTGTGGGTGATCCAATGGCTGAGCAGCAGCAACACAAAGAGGGCAGTCTCATACAATCTATTTACTTAGAAAATGAAGCAAGTTTTTAGTGCTGTTTAGCAGCAATAAGGCCTGGAATGGGGACTGTGGCTGAAGATGTGCTTCTCCACAGAAAATCAATCTTGACTTGGCTGGACCTGTGCTCCTGAGGACACTTCATCTCCCTTATCACAGAATCATAGAATGGTTTGGGTTGGAAGGGACCATAAAGATCATCTAGTTCCAACCCCCTTCCATGGACAGGGACACTTCCCACTACACCAGGTTGCTCAGTGCCTCATCCAGCCTGGCTTTAAACACCTCCAGAGATTGAGGGGGCATCCACAACCTCTCTGGGCAACCTCTCCCAGTGTCTCACCACCCTCACAGCAAAGAACTTCTTTCTTCGTCTCTAGCCTGAATCTCCCCTCTTCCAATCTGCATCCATTATTTCTAGTTCTTCCATCACATATCCTAATGAAAGTCCAACCCCAGCGTTTCTGTAGCCCCCTTCAGGTATCGAGAAGCTCCTCTGAGGTCCCCCCTGAGCCTTCTCTTCTCCAGGCTGAACAACCCCAACTCCTTCAGCCTGTCCTCACAAGGGAGCTGCTCCAGCACTCTCATGATCTTGGTGGCCTCCTCTGGACTTGCTCCAACAGCTCAATGTCCTTCTTCTGTTGAGGGCTCCAGAATTGAACACAGTAACTCCAGTTGGGGTCTCACCAGAGCCCAGTAGAGGGGCAAAATCCCCTTCCTTGCCTTTCTGGCTACACTTCTTTTGCTGCAGCCCAGGACATCTAGCTATTGGAGTGGGTCCAGAGGAGGCCACGAAGATGGTCAAAGGGCTGGAGCAACTGCCCTATGAAGACAGGTTTTAGGAGCTGGGGTTGTTCAGCCTGGAGAAGAGAAGGCTCAGGGGGAACCTTCTAGTAACTTATCAGTACCTGAGGGGGTCCTACAGAAAGGCAGGGGAAGGATTTTTTAATATGATATCAGATGGGAGGACTAGAAACAATGGATGTAAATTGGAAGGGGGTAGATTAGACTTGACATAAGAAAGAAATTCTTTACAGTGAGGGTGGTGAAACACTGGAACAGGTTGCCCAGAGAGGCTGTGGATGCCCCCTCTCTGGAGGTGTTCAAGACCAGGCTGGACAAGGCACTGAGCAGCCTGATGTAGTGGGAGGTGTCCCTGCCTATGGCAGGGGGGGTGGAACTTGATGATCTTCAAGGTCCCTCCCAACCCAAACTATTCTATGATTCTATGATTCAGTTGTCCTTCAGGGCTGCATCTTCATCTCCCTTGTCACCCAGCCCCTGCATTCGGGGAGACTGAAGGCAGATGAAGGATTCCCTGTCCCCTGTCAGCTCACGCCAGGGGAATCCAAGCCCTGCTCCCCAGATCCTGGGGGGACTTCCAGGCCTTGGGGGGATCCAAGAACCCACTACCCAGCCCCAGAGGCAGACCTGGCCCTGCTCCCCATCCCTAGGAGCATCCACTTCTCAGCCCTGGGTGGCCCAAGGTCCCCACTCTCCATCCCCAGAGAGATCCAGGCCCTGCTCCCTGTCACTGGGAGGATCCAAGCCCCCTCTCCCCAGGCTCAGGGGGTTCCGGGCACCCCACTCCTCGGGCTTGCAGGGGATCCATCCACACCCGGGGGGATCCAAGCTCCAGGGACAATCTGTGCTCCCTCTCCCCCGGCCCGGGGGGATCCAGGGCCCCTCTCGCCAGGTCTGATCCAAAGCCCGATCCAGGGCCGCTTCCAGCCCTGGAAGGACAAAGGGTCCCAGTCACTGGGGGGGTCCATGTCCCCTCTCCCGCCCTGGCGGGACCCCTCGATCTCCGGCTCCGAGGAGGATCGAGCCCCCTCTCTCCAGGCCCGGGGAGATCCAGGGCCCCTCTCGCCAGGTCCGATCCAAAGCCCGGCCTCACCTCCAGCCCCGCCTCCTCCTCCAGCCCCCAGACCAGCAGCGTGTAGCGGCTCCCGGCGGGCACCCGGAACTGCAGCACCTCCGCCATGGCCCGGACAAAGCCTCCCGGCCCCGCCCCGCCCCGGCCTCACACAGAGACACGGCCCGGCCTGCGGGAGCCGTGAGGGAGTGGGGAGAACGCTGCAAATCCTCGTCTTCAGCCCCACATACGTCCTCCGGCTATAGATCCCCTCCTTAAGCCCTAAAGCTGGAGTTACCGGGGGTGCTGGTGGGCGGAAACTTGAACAAGGACCAGACCTGCGAGTCCCGGTGCCGGAACTGAGCGTGTCCCGGCCTCCATCCGCTCAGCCCCGGGCTCCATCAGCTCAGCCCCGGGCTCCATCAGCTCAGCCCTGGGCAGCGACTGGGGAGAAGGGGCTGTGTCTCTGATGTGGTGGGACCCCACCTGCAGTCACTGCCCCAGCTCTGCAGCCTCAGCACAAGGACATGGAGCTGCTGGAGAGGGGCCAGAGGAGGCCAGAGGGGCTGGAACCACCTCTGCTCCTTGGACAGGCTGTTGAGGCTGGAGAAGGATCCCAAGGAGACCTCCCAGGGCCTGAAGGGGCTCCAGAAAGCTGGGGAGGGGCTGTTTGCCAGGGCAGGAAGACACAAGATGAAGGGCAGTGGTTTGAAATTAGAGCAGGGCAGGGTTAGAGGAAGAAGTTCTTGCCCATGAGGGTGGGAGACACTGGCCCAGGTTTCCCAGGGAGGAGGTGGAGGCCCCATTAAGCCTGGAGGCATCCAAGGCCAGGTTTACTGAGGCTCTGAGCAACCTCATCTAGTGCAGGGTGTCCCTATCACTGCAGGGGGTGGCACTAGATGACCCTTGAAGGTCCTTTCAGTCTCTGATTCTATGATTCTGAATCTACCCCCACATTTGCCCTGCCCAGAGTGCAGTTTTTCCATTCATCACATCCTGTCCCCCCATCCCTCCAAGAGCCAGAGACCTGTCAGTGGATTGCAGGTTTATTCTTTGGTTTTCTTGAGCAGGAGCCAGGCTGCCATGGCCAGCGAGGGGCTATGGGGAAATTGAGGAGCTGTCACCTGGTGTCAAACAGTGCAGTTCCCCTCACCATAGCGCCTGCACTTCATCACCTTCAAGTAGGTCTCCACCTTGTGCAGGTCCTTCTTGAAGCAGGAGAGCAAGCCATAGTTCTTCAGCAGGGCGTCCTCATTGCGCAGGTGGATGTCGAATTTGTCGTAGGTGGGTTTGAGGATCTGGGGACCCCGTGGGCTCCGGTCCTCCAGCTCCTGGGAGGGAATGGAGAGGTGCCTGGGGATGAACCTCCTTCAAGGGGCTCATCAACAGGACTCACTTGTAGGTTTAGAGGAGGTTGGTTGTTATCCTCCGCCACCCTCAAGCATATTTCAAACATAGTTTTGAGTGTATGTGTTTAGGAGAAAGGTCATTGTGCTACAGAGAGAAGTGAGCTGGGCACAAGGCTGTAGAGAAAGAGGAATGTGTCCTCATGGGGCTTAAAATAAGGTAGTTGCAGGGTCCCTCCATAGCCACAGAGATGGGGAACTGGATAATTAATATGGTTAATTAATTCACTTTCTATTGCTTTCACAGTAAACAAAGCTCCAACCCAGGTCCCAAAGCATGTGCCTCTGGAGCTGAGGGATGTGCAGTCTTTTATTCCCTCTGCCTTGCCCTGCTCACCATAGAATCACTGAATAATTTGGGTTGGAAGGGGCCTTAAAGATCATCCACTTCCAACTCCTGTGCCATGGACAGGGACACCTCTTACTACACCAGGTTGCTCAGTGCCTCATCCAGCCTGGCCTTAAACACCTCCAGGGATTGAGGGGGCATCCACAGCTTCTCTGGGCAACCTCTTCCAGTGTCTTACCACCCTCACAGCAAAGAACTTCTTTCTTCTTTCCAGCCTAAATCTCCCTTTTTCCAACTTACATCCCTTACTCCTAGTCCTGCCATCACAGATCCTATTAGAAAGTCCAACCCCAGCATTTCTGTAGCCCCTTCAGGTATTGAGAAGCTCCTCTGAGGCCCCCCCTGAGCCATCTCTTCTCCAGCCTGAACAACCCCAACTCCTTCAGCCTGTCCTCACAAGGGAGCTGCTCCAGCCCTCTCATTATCTTTGTGGCCTCCTCTGGACCTGCTCCAACAGCTCAATGTCCTTCTTATGTTGAGGGCTCCAGAACTGGACACTGTAACTCCAGTAGATTTAACTCTTTGGATCTGAATTTATAAAGTCTTTTAGTCTGGTCTGTTGTGATTTGCTGAGTCTGTGCTGCTCTCTGAGTGACCATGGTAGTGCTATTAACTCTTATTTTGTGGTTTGTTTTTGTTTTTTTTTAAAATAAAACATGTGCAATGGTGTCTCATGATCTCATTATCTTAAAGTAAGCAGCATTCAAGGAATTCCACTGGTCTTCAGAGTGGAAAGCGGGGAGATTCCCCATGGTCTCTGGATACTATGGAAGACCCTGGGAGCTGCATGCCCTGTGTTGAGGAGCTCTCTCTGTTTTTCTATAATCATGCCACGACTTACTCTCATCAGAGCTTGGATTCCTTCTTCCAGATCCTTTAGTTTCTCATACACTCTGTCTGAGGTGCCGAAAACCAGGTTGTTTGTGAAGACCTTGCTTAGGTATTGCACCGGGGTCAGCCAGGACTGGATGAGGACCAGCGAAAACCTAAGAAGCTCCATATCCTGAAATGAAAAAAAAAAGCAAAACCAAGAAAGAGTCAAAGCTGTGCAGGTGAGATACTTGGTAGAGTTCCTTGTGGGTCCTGCTCCCTCTGAAACAGCCTGGGGGTGACTCAGAATGTGCCACAGCTGGAGGAGCAGCAAGCTGGGGAGCAGCACCCAGCCATCCATCCTGTGGAGACAAATGCTTTTCTCCTCCTTGGGGTGGGAATACACTTTATTGTCTAACCCAGAAGAGTGTCTTTCTTCATGCAGGGTTTAACTAGAAATGCAAAGGAGAAGAGGAATGCCTCAGGACACCCTCTGCTCCTGTAACAAAGCACAGTTGGGCTCTTCACATGGGTCTGTGCCTGCCCAGAAGAGACAACTTACCGTTTTCTGCTGGGCATCATCCTTCCCTGTGGGAGCAGGTATGGTTTCTGAGTAACAAAATGCTGCCTGAGAATTTTTGTTGGTGTATCTCTGGTCCTCTGGAATGTAGGTGCGTTCCTGTGGAGACATCCCAAGTACATTCAGATCTGTTCCCCAGGTACTAGGAGAACACCAGAGACACTCTCCCCAAGCTGTCCTGAATGGTTATTGTGAGAAATCAGTGTAAGACTGAGGTGTCCCTCTGCAGGGCTGGTGGGGAGGAACAGGAGTTTGTGTGTAGCTTCTGGACCTGAAGGCCTTCCTCTCACTAAGCTGCAGTGCTGAGGTGAGCATAAAACACACTGGAACTGAGAGTAGGTGACCCTCAAGGACATCTCTTGCCAAAGTGCCAGCTGTGCCAGCACCTGGAAGCAGCAGCAACTGGGTAGTTTTAAGCACTGGGAATCAGACAGGGCTGTAGGTGAACCTCACAGCAAAGTCTTGGAAGATACCTATACCTTATCCCACCAATTCCAGAGCTAGGTTTCTCTTTGAGACAGCTGAATCTGTGTGATGGGTTTGGACATGGAAAGCCCCCTCCCTGAGGAGGGGACTCCATAGGGTTATAGAGGAACACTGAGAGCTGAGAGGAGGAAACAAGATCCAAGTGGATGGGTCATAACCTGTCTTATCCTGCTCTTACCATCAAGAACTTTGAAAGCTGACACTAACAGCTGAAAAGTCTCTGTCTGTATGAAATTATACTGGTTGGGAAGCTGTGGCAAGGTCTTGAAATCCTCAAACTGAAGTAGGGGAGATGCCCAGGGGCTGTGACACTTACGAACTCTTTGTATGTCTCAGCAGCCAGGAGGTGAAGGTGCTGAGCCCTCAGCACAGCGTTAGCAAACAGGTTGGAAAGGGGCATGGCCGGGAAAGTGGCAGCTTCCTGTGGCCACTGCAGTCCCAGAGTGATGACAGCAATGAAGAGAGGAGAAAACCATGACCCTGCAGGAAAGCAGAGAGAAAGGAGATAGGCTTGAAAGATCAGTGTCCCTGTTGAGATGAGACATGAAAAAGCTCTTCCTCATGAGGGTGAGGAAACACTGGCATTGGTTGCCCAGAGAAATGGTGGAGGCCCCGTCAAGCCTGAAGACATCCAAGGCCAGGCTGATCTAGTGCAGGATGTCCCTGCTTACTGCAAAGGGTGGCACTTGATGGTCTTTGAGGGGCCCTTCCAACCCAACCCATTCTAGGATTCCATGGTCTCCACACTCTCTTTGTCCTGTTAAGGCTAAAGGCTGCCTAAGTGAAGTCAAAGAATCACAGAATATCAGGAATTAGAAGGGACTTCAAGAGATCATCTAGTCCAACCCCCCTGTCACAGCAGGAACTCCCAGACCAGCTCATACAGGAAGGTGTCCAGGTGGTGTTTGAATATCTCCAGAGAAGGAGACCCCACACCATCTCTGGGCAGCCTGGGACACTCTTCTCTCACCCTCATTCTGACAAAGTTTCTTCTCATATTTCTGTGGAACCTCCTGTGTTCCACCTTGCACCTATTGCTCCTTGTCCTGTCATTGGAGGTCACTGAGAAGAGCCTGGCTCCATCCTCCTGACACTCACCCTTCACATATTGATAGACATGAATAAGGTCACCCCTTGGTCTCCTCTTCTCCAAGCTGAAGTCCCACTTTGGGGAAAACTATTCTTTTTCACTGATTTAGAAGATGCCACTGTTTAATGTTAGGGATGGCCCTCAGAGCATACAGCCATCTGCAGTCCCACCCCACCATCCCCTCACATGCAGCAGTTCCCTGTCCTGGCAAACTGAAATAAAGACAAGTACCTGGAGCCATCTCTGCCTGGTTGGTTGTTCAGGTGTTGCTTGACAGCCAAAGTGTCCTCCTTTCGTCTCACCTGGTGAAGGGGACTGTTGAGCTACCCCTTATATAGCAGGGGAGTCTGTTGCAAATGTATGTCTGTGTTGATGATCACAACATCTCTCCATCTTCTCTGTGCATAAATGCACAAGTGTTCACAAAGGTGCTACCTAATTGGAGTCACTCATACATAGATGGAGAGGTCGGGGGAGTTGTTTGCCTGGGGGTAAAATCAATGCTGAAGGATTTCACCATATTCTGATGGTTATTGCAAATAGGGGTTTTATCATCTTTGGAAGACCCCTTTCCAAATGAGGTTGGTGCCTTCACATGGTGGAATTCATCTCAAAGGGTCAAAAATCCACCTGATTTTCCTTGGACACGTGGTTGTGGGGCAGATCAACCAATTTGGGAAATCTCAATTTACCCCCTTTTTGCTAGCAGGGATGGAGCTGGATGGGTGTTGCCACATGAGAAGCCATTTCTTTCATGCTACCATAATTCCCAATGGTTTTGGTGAGCTGGTTTGGGAAAGCACTGATGAAGAGGTGTCACACCTCTTCACCTGCACCTGCAGGTATCATCCTGCCCACCCCAAATTCCAGATGCTGGCAACTGGGTTGGTTTCTCACGGCATCAGCTGGACAAAGATTCAGTGATTGGCATCTTCCTCTTCTTGCCTGAGCTACAGATGTGGGATATCTCTGGGCTGAGCAGAGGGCTGGTGTGGAAAGAGGGTAGAATAGGAGATGGGAGAGAGGAAATGGGGAACAGGAGAGGTCACAGCATTTGTACCAGAGTTTGGGCAAAATAAAGCCCCAGAGATGAGCAACTTCAGGGGGGTGCTTAAAGGACTTTATTACAGAATCATAGAATGGTTTGGGTTGGAAAGGAGCTTAAAGATCATTTGGTTCAAGCCCCCCTGCCATGGACAGGGACACCTCCCACCACACCAGGTTGCTCAGTGCCTCATCCAGCCTGGCCTTAAACACCTCCAGGGATTGAGGGGACATCCACAGCCTCTTTGGGCAACCTCTTCCAGTGTCTCACCACCCTCTCAGCAAAGAACTTCTTTCTTCTCTCCAGCCTCAATCTCCCCTCTTCCAATCTGCATCCATTACTTCTAGTTCTGCCATCACAGATCCTATTCCCAAGTCCTACCCCACCCTTTCTGTAGCCCCCTTCAGGTATTGAGAAGCTACTCTGAGGTCTCCCCTGAGCCTTCTCCTCTCCAGGCTGAACAACCCCAACGCCTTCAGCCTGTCTTCAGAAGGGAGGTGCTCCAGCCCTCTCACAGCATCTTCATGGCCCTCCTGGTTGCTGCAGACCACCCTGTTTTCATCCCTTTGACTAGGCTTTAGGGGTGATGATTTGGCTTCCCTGGGTTTTCTGTGCCCCTGAGGTGTGTGGCTTTGGTTTCCAAGAGGCAGCATCATACCCGGGGTGTCTGGGGCAGAGAATGAATAACCATGGCTGGGAGAACGAGCTCTGTTCCGAGAAGCCCCTGGGTGTTTGCTGTTTGGAAATGTGGTGGCGTCGCAGGGTAAATGTCAGGCCCTAGAGAAGAAGGAACAGTGGGTCCCGCAGCTATCAGGTGTCCCGTCACCCAATAGCCAGCAACATCTGGGGGTGTTTTTCTACTCCTGATCATGTTTAAATATCTCAGTGTTTGTCAGAGATTAGCAGAACTACAGGCACTCCAGCCCAGGCTCTGCTCTTGTTAGTGATGCCTGCAGAAGGCTGGGGAGGGGCTGTTTGCCAAGGCACGGAGCCACAGGGCGAGGGGCAGTGGTTTGAAACTAGAGCAGGGCAGGGTTACATGGGACAGGAGGAAGAATTTCTTGCCCATGAGGCCAGGCTGCCCAGAGAGGTGGTGGAGGTCCCATCAAGCCTGAAGACATCCATGGCCAAGCTTGCTGAGGCTCTGAGCAACCTCATCTAGTGCAGGATGTCCCTGTCACTGCAGAGGTTGGACTAGGTAGCCTCTGATGTTTCTGTCCAACCCAACGCTCTGTGATTCTGTGGTGCTTGACCACTGGTACAGCACCTTACACCTGCGTGCTGCCCATCACTTGACTGTCCCTGTAACTTCTGAATTCCTTTCCTTTGGTGATAGGGAAGAAAATCTCATAGAACTGCAGAGCTGGTAGTAACCTACCAAGGCCGTCAAGTGCCACTCCCTGCAGTGACAGGGACCCCATCTCTAGGCTCCCCAGAAAGAAGCCTACATGTTTTAAAACAGACTGCTGATGCTACAGGAGTATTTACTTGCTTCTGACATTTCAAAGGAAGCCAAAGCCCTAGACAGGGGTTGCAACCAAGTGGAACCAACATCACCGAAACCAATTCTGACTCTGAAACTGCTTTTGACTTGGGTGGGTGGGTTCCTCTCCAGGTGCAAACTGCAGCTTCTTCATTTTCATATGCCTGGGCTGAGGCAGCTGAGGGAGGTGTTTGTGCCAAGCTCAGAGAGTTGGGGAACTGGGAAAGGCAGAAAATTTCTCTCCCTCTTCCAGTCCCCGACTGGATGAACTTTGTGAGTCCCCAAACCTTGGCCAGAGTGGGAAGTGGGAGCAGTCAGTTCCCTTCTCTTGCTGTCAGTGTTGGGAGACCTCATAGTAGCTTCTCAGTACCTGAAGGGGGCTACAGAAAGGCTGAGGTAGGACGTATTAATAGGATATGTGATGGCAGGACTAAGAGTAATGGATGCAAATTGGAAGAGGGGAGATTGAGGCTGGAGAGAGGAAAGAAGATCTTTGCTGTGAGGGTGGTGAGACACTGGAAGAGGTTGCCCAGAGAGGTTGTGGATGTCCCCCAAATCCCTGAAGGTGTTTAAGGCCAGGCTGGATGAGGCACTGAGCAACCTGGTGTAGTGGGAGGTGTCCCTGCCCATGGCAGGGGGATTGGAAGTGGATGATCCACCGATCATCGGGATTCCAACCCGAACCCCATTCTATGATTCTATGAATCCAATTGATAAGTAAAACACATCTAAGTAACATTTGCATAAATGTGTGTGCAACTTATTTGGGGTTGTTTTATTTAACTGGTAAAAATCAGTTTTAAAATGCCAGGTTTGTGCTGGTCACCTTTCCCTGAAGATGGTTCTCTGCTGAACAAGAACCACCCAGTTCCCTGCTGAAGAGCCCTGTTTGCTCATGGTTTTGCCTTCCCTTTTCCACTGGTGGGAATTGAAGCAGCTCCAGACTTCTCTCTGGAGCCCTAAATATTAGGAGCCATGGGGGGAGCAGGGGTGCCAGATTCAAGAGGGAACAGAGTTTCACTCCCACAATCCTTGTCATAGAAACCTAGAGTTGGAAGAGCCCTTCAAAGGCCATCTGGTGCCACCCCTGCAGTGACAGGGACAGGGTTGCTCAGAGCCTCAGCAAGCCTGCAGCATCTCCGTGGGCAAACTGGGCCAGTGTCTCCCCACCCTCCTGGGGAAGAGCTTCTTCCTCTTGTCTTATCTAACCCTGTCCTGCTCTAGTTTCAAATCACTTCCCCTCATCCTATTGCTACATGCTCTGAGAAACTCCCCATCCCCAGCTTTCCTGGAGCCCCTTGTCCAGTCAAACCTTGAACCCTGGTGGTGGGTGTTAATCCAGCCCCGAGCTCCATCACCCACACAGCTGCTTCTTTGCCATGACAGTTTTTATTAACAAAACCAATTGGTTCTTCTCTGTTCCTCTCCAGATGTTTTCTGGCTTCTCTTGCAAGACCAGATGTAACCAGGAGTAGAGTTTTGGTCCCTGAGTCCAGTTCTTCTGCTGCACTTTGTCCCTCATCCCAAGCTGACGTCTTGGGATGACAGAGTTCTCCCAATGGATGCTTGTTGAGAGCTTCCAGGGGCTGCTCTCAGCTTTCCACCTCTCTTTGCTGTTGAGGCCCTGAAGAGGTGAAGTTTGGTGTCTTGCTAAGTTGGTCCTATGAAAATCTGCTCCTTGTTCTGGGTCATCCATCCAAAAAATGCTGGGATCAGGGTTATGGGAGAGTCCCCAGACTGGGCACGGAGGGACAGAGTAGGATTTTAATTACCTTTATTAGGACTTGAAAAAAGCAGATGGACCTTTGTGTCCCACAGTTTACATTGTTCCCATGGGTTCTGAAATTGGACAAGATGAATGAGATCTGTCTCCCCAGATTTTCCTGTAGTCTTTGAGTAGAAAGAGGTGCTTTTGGAGGATCCTCCATCTCAGACAACTGCCAGCATGGCCTGCTGGACACATCCATAGCTTGAGAGCTGAACAGTGGCCCAAAATCCAGTTCTGGTAGCACCTCCAGCAAGGTCTTGCAGCCCAAGCCCAGGAGCATCCTTGCATCATGGTCCTTTCCAGTGCTGGTGGGGGTGAAGGAGACCCACCACCCACCCTGGTACTTTTATCACTTTAACCTTGCAGGAGCTCAGCACCCTGGTGTGGGTCTACCTGGGGTTTGGGTCCAGTTTACTGATTGGGGGGACTGGAGGCAGCTCCTAATTTCTACATAGGTTTTAGGGGTTCATTAATGGGGCAGTGAGAGCAACAGGGCAGCCCTGGTGGGCACAGCCTGGACATGGCAAAGTGAGCTCCCAAGGGCAGCAGGACCTGGTCTCCATGCAAGGGCTGGAGATGGTTTTCAGCCCTGGGATCCGGTCACCCATCAGAGCCGTGGTGCAGGGCAGGAGCTGTGGGCTGGCAGGGTGCTGGCAGGGAGCTGTGCTGCCCGTGCTGGCCTGGTGGTGGGCACAGGACCCCTCACTCTTCACCTGGGTGTTCCCCAACTGTCCACTTGGCCTTCACATCCCGGAAAGGAGTGATGTCCTCGTAGGTGGCCATCTGCTCCACCTCTAGACCCTGTGCCGAGAAGAAGAAGGTTGAAATGGGGGAAAGGGACCATAGTTTTGGCCACAGCATATCTGGCCTTGTGACCCTCAAGCAAGCACCTAACTCTAGGTTATTTCCCTGGAGATCAGGAAAGGCTCAGTGAGGGGAGAAGATGGAGATAGATGGTTGGGTGTGCTCAGAGTTTGCCTTGGTCTTATGAGCAGCTCCAGCTCTTTACAGCTGATGTGTGAGATGCACTTGAGAGGAAGATGCTCTGATGCCCCCTCGAAGGCTGTTGGTGCCCAGCAGGCACCCAATAAAGGCACAAATTGCTATTTCAAGGCTCAGGTTGATATTACAGAAGCATTTCAGCATTACCTCATAGGTGTGGTCCTCCTCTGGGATTTGCTTCCTTTCACCCTGTGGAGAGAAGAGTCATGGGCTGAGTGTCACCAGCACCCACATGGATTCTCTGTCCACTGTCCCCAGCCTTATCCTCCCCAGGCAAGGTCCAACAGCTTCCCAACGGTACCTCCAGGCAGTCCCTCCCCACCATCCCACCTACTCAGCCATGTGACAGTCCCAAACCCATCCCTGGCAGTGTCCTGCCTCTGGGGACATGGACATTATAGGCTGATACCTGGAGGTGCATCTGATGGGCTGGAGATGCAGCCACTTACTTTATCTAGGAAGAGGATGAAGGGGATGCTGATGAAGACGACCAGCAGGATGGACTGGATGATGATGATGGCATCTTTCAGAGTGTTCCTGTTCTGGATCTGATAGATGTTGCTGTGACCTGGGAGCAGCAGCAGAGGGACAGCCCTAAGTCCCACCTCTGTACCAGGTTCCTGGGGAGGGGGAGCTGAGTTTGCCATGGCCACAGGTTGGTGTGTCAGCAGAATGGATGGGGACACCAGGATGACACACCCTCACAGAGCACTGCAAAGTGCCCCAAGGACCAGCTCTGGGTTGAGATGCCTTGGACAGGTCTCACCACTAGACAGGACCAGGTAAACTCTGATTTACTGTGGGAATGTGGTTCCCAGGATGGGTTTCTGTGGGATGGATGTGCCAGGGCAAACCAGGGGGAGGAGGGGTATCCTCCTGCTTGGGTCTGACAACGAGCAAAGAGACCTCCTTGGTGTCTCTACAGTTTTATCTGAAGGGGTCCCACTCTCAGGAGGAGAGGTGGATGCAAAGAAGGGGTCACATGGAGGGGAGTGAAGCTGAGAAATGGAGAAAGCACATCTCCTGGGGTGCCTGAAGGATGGGGAGCCCCCACTCACCCATCACCCTGAGCTCTGTCCCACACAAGCCTGGCCGCTGCTTCTGCCCTGTCATGTTCTTGCTGTCGCACACGTAGACACCGTTGTCCTCGTAGGTGACCCTGGAGATGGTGAAGTTGATGAATCTGTCTTGCCTTTTGATCATGTAGCGGGGATTGATGTCCAGCTGCTGCAGCACACCACCATCCTCCTTTGTTTTGTACCACTGCATGTTTTGGGGCTCCTTGGTGAAGCAGAGGAAGTGGACAGGCATGTTCCTCTTGGCTGCCATGTAGCGCAGGGGCTGCTGCACCGAGGGACACCAGTCACCTGCCAGGGGACAACTTGGGGTCACAGCCAGCAGGGAATGTCAGCACCCAGGGTATGTCAGAAGAAAAGCCACTCTCATGAGACCCCTCCCCACAACCCCAACAAGAGCCTCCCCCAAATCAGGAACTTTCCATTTTCATGGATTAAATTCCTGTTGAGCGCTGATGGAGTGTCGTGGTCTGGGGATAGAGACAGGCTTTTGGTGAAACTCACTTTTAATGAACACTGATTTTATGGAGAAATGTTTTGCTGCTCCCACCTCCTCGTTTGTACCTCCCCTTAGTCCCAGCTCCAAAATTACACCCTGCACTGACACACACAAGGGAGCCTTTGCTGGAACAAGCCCATCTCCCCTTCTGGTTCCTGGGCTGCATCAAGAGAAGAGTGGCCAGCAGGTCAAGGGAGGGGATTTTGCCCCTCTACAGGTGAGGCCCCAACTGGAGTAACCGTGTCCAGTCCTGGAGCTCTCAACAGAAGAAGGACATTGAGCTGTTGGAGCAGGTCCAGAGGAGGCCACAAAGATGCTGAGAGGGCAGGAGACACTGCCTTTTGAGGACAGGCTGAAGGAGTTGGGGTTGTTCAGCCTGGAGAAGAGAAGGCTCAGGGGGAACCTCAGAGGAGCTTCTCAATACCTGAAAGAAGAGGGCTACAGAAAGACCGGGGGAGGACTTTTGAATAGGGTCCAGGATGGCAGGACTAGGAGTGATGGATGCAAATTGTTAGAGGGGAGATTCAGGCTGGAGAGAAGAAAGAAGTTCTTTGCTGTGAGGGTGGTGAGACACTGGAAGAGGTTGCTCAGAGAGGCTGTGGATGCCCCCTCAATCCCTGGAGGTGTTTAAGGCCAGGCTGGATGAGGCACTGAGCAACCTGATGTGGTGGGAGGTGTCCCTGCCCATGGCAGGGGGGTGGAACTGGATGATCTTTAAGGTCCCTTCCAACCCAAACTATTCTTTCATTCTCTCACACTGACACTTCCACATATTTTCTTTTGTATTTTGCTATACTTTGAATTTTGAGGGTGTTTTGTCCCCAGAGCTGACTTTGAGGACTTGTGAAGTGTGAATGATGCAAGCCCAAGACATGGCTTGCTTGTACAACATGCCCAAATCCTGAGGAAAAATGGATGTGGTCTAAGGAAAGACTTGCAGAGGGAGAGGAAGGTGCAGGAGTGGGGAAGCACATAGAGGAGGTCACAGCCTGGCAATGGCCTCTGATGGAGAAGGGTGGTGGGTGATGGAGCATCTCCAGCTCTGCAGAGGACCAGCACTTTTGTGGAGGTGGGTGGGAACCTGGGGACACATGTAGAGAAGAGCCCAGTGGGTCTGGAACATTACCTGGGGTGCTGCTGGTGCTGTTGTTGTCTGCTGGCATCCCACCTGCAAGACAGAAAGTCCCTCAGATAGTGGCTGAGAGCTCGTGAGGAACAAGCCTGTGGTGGACAAGCCCATGTAGGTGTCCTAGCTGGGATGGCATGTCCCATGGGTCCTTTGTGCTCACTCCATTTGACATGGAGCACAGGCAGCCTTGTGCTAGGAGTGCTTGGGAGCAACAGACTCAGAGGAGATTTGGGTTCAAGCCCTTCCGTTTCCATCCTGTCTCCTGAATTGCCTCTGAGCTGCTTTCTGACTGATGTCCCAGTGAAACCTGCCTTTGCTATTGCTGTTCCCCAGACTCCCAGCCTTTTGTGCAGACTCACGACTATTTACAAACTTTGTTTTCTGAATCAACCAGAAACACTTTCCTTGTAGGAACTTCCCTGAGTCCAAGCCCTGTGGTGGTCAGGGCATGTTCTCAGGCCCTGGAACCATGCAGCTTCCTCCCCAGGGACAAGGGCTGGATGGAGCCATGCCATCTACACCCTGCAGGAAGCAGGGTGAGACAGGGACCCTCCCTAGCACCCTTGGGTGGCCCTGGTGACAGCTCTGGTGCCCCTGTTCCTCAGTTCCTCTTGCTGCAGGTGGGCAGGAAGCAGCAGCCCCTGTTTACCACATCGCTTCAGTGCCCAGCTCCATCTGCTCAATCAACCTTGGCCAAGCCTTGCCATGGAGAAGCTGGCACACAGGGCAGCTGCAAAACTCACCCCTGAGAAGAAGAAGTAGAAGCAAAGCAGAAGAAGGATGAGAAGAAGAGGAGAAGAAGAAGTAGGAGAGGAAGAATAAGAAGAAACAGAGGAAGAGGAAGAAGAGGAAGAAGAAGGAAGAGGAGAAGAAGAACAATAACAAGAAGAAGGAAATAAGAACAAGCCCACTGGAGTGTCCCCTGGCTGCCCCAGAGCCTCTTCCAGGTCCCTGCTGCCCTCTTCACCTTCAGCACCTGCATCTCTGCAAAATCCCTCTCTGGCCTCATCTAATTTCTGTCCTGAGATGGGGAGATGCAGCTTGTCTGGGGCTATGTGTTGGGTGCATGTCCTTAAAAGATCAGGCTGGTTCCTCACCTTGGAAGACATCATGCCCCACAGAGCAAAGATTTCTGTTGCAACCACAGGTGGGCTGAGCTTTCCCTGTTTTCCCCTGGAGCTCTCAAGGGAGCCAGCATGAAACCCTGCCACCATGAATCGTGACTAGAGAACCCAACTAGAGAACCCAGCTAAAGAACCCAACAGAAACCCTTTAAGTGCTCTGTCCATGCTGAGCTTGGGTGTCCAAACCCCTTTAAATCCCCATTCTCCTGAGGGAAGAAGTTTCTCCAAGAAAGGACGGAATCTGCCCCAGGCTTTTGTGTCCCTGCACTGAGTGAGAGGAGTTGGAAGGGGACAGGAGCTGGGTCCTGTGTTCAGCTGCTGCTTTTCCATAGGGATGCAAAAAGGGAACAGCACTGAGGTGCCCACACCTCAATAACCGCAAAAAGCCTTTTCCCTTCCATTTCTCCTCCATCCCCATCCACTGCACCCTCTAGAACAAAGGTCTGTGGCTCAACTATGGCCTCACCAATGTGGTGGCCCTGACCTTGGGCCCCTGAGGACAATAAATGGTTAAAAACAAAAATAACCCTCCGACCTCTTCTTTCCTGACACCTGCAACTGCAGCTGGGCTGGCCAGTCCCTGGTGTGGCTGGCCACCATAGATAGCTCCAGACACTCATGTCACATCCCCATACCCCAAAGGGAACAGTGTCCCAGGCTGCCCAGAGAGAGTGTGTGGTCTCCTTCTCTGGAGACATTCAAACCCCATCTGAACACCTTCCTGTAGGACTTGATCTGGGTGTTCCTGCTCTGGCAGGGGGATGGGACTAGATGATCTCTTGAGGTCCCTTCCAATCCCTGACACTCTGTGATTCTGTGAAAGGGAAGCAAAGCCCCAAACCCAAGGCAGGTGTTGAGGCCTGAGCCCATCCTGGCTCTGGGCAGTGGAGAGAGACAATGTCAGAGTTTAAAGGTCCCTCATTTAAAGGCAGCCCTGGGTGAAGCCCCTCATTGCCCTCACTCATAGCCTGGGTGGACATTTCCTTTCTCCAAAGTGCAGAAGCCCATCTTTGACACCTACCTGTGACCAGGGCCATCAGCCAGAGGTTGATCTGGAGCACCCAGAGCCTGGTGCAGAAATCAGCCATCATCTTTCACCCCAAACAGCAGGGAAACATGCAGTTGGAGAGTCCTCTCCTCTGCAGGTCACAGCGGCCACTGCCACCACCAGTGTCTGTCCCTCAAAATGGCGAAGCCCCTGGCTGAGAGACAGCCCCTTTCCTGCTCATGTAAATCTCCTCGCTGGGGATTTTCCCCCTGGGGGTTGGTTTTGAATGTGGTGCAGATGCTGGGGTGGCTGGTGCTTGCAGCCTGGGCACCCTCCAGGTCCTGTGTCCCCAAGTTCTTCTGGGTTGTGGTGGCCTTCTTCAATGGAGGTGGCCATGTGCTGGTGTGGAGAGCTGGAGATGAAGCTGCAAAACCCAGACTGAGCATAGGAGATGTGCCTAGGGAGTAGGATGTGGCACTGGTGGCACTGTCACATCCCTGGATATAGAGGTGGGAAAGGATGGGGGTTGCCACCAGGGTTGATCTCCCCCAGTTTAGCTCCACAGTTGATGGGTGCAGGAGTTGATGCTGTCCCAGTTGCAAGATTTGGGGCAGGAAGAGGATGGGACAAGGGGATGTTTGTGGAGCTTGGTCATTCCTTGAAGTCCTCTGTGCTTGTAGTACCCCACAGCATGGGATGTAGGGAGATCTGCTGCTCCCACAAAGAGGGACCTGTGTCCCCACATCTCTTCCCTCAGCCCACAGCTCTTGACCAGACCGTGCCCCGTGGGCAGAGCAAAGCCGCCGCCAGGCAGCTGTGCCTTTCCCCAACCCATTGCTATTCATCAGGGCTTGGGTTTCACCACTGTCCTTTCCTCTGAAGAAGGGCAGGGATGTGGGTCACACCAGCTCCTGCGTGGGCACCACGGTGTGAGTGACGCCAGCTCTGGGACGAGCTGTTCCAGCTGCAGCAAAAACACAGCAGTGAAGTCCTGCCATGGCCCTTGGGGACGTCAACAAGTCTCAGAGGTGGCTACACCTCCACCCACATCCTGATGCAGAAACCTCCTTTGCTCACCACTGTCTTCTCTCCATGATGCTGAAATGCTCCCATGTGAGTGGTGGGGCAGATTGGCCCCACAGAGCTTGGAGACCTGCACCTCCTCCAAGTCCATGGCTCTCCATGGTTGAACCCAGAGAAGCCACTCTCCTGTGACTCCTAGAACTGGGGCTTGCTGCTGTGAGGCACCCAGGGCTCCAGGAGACCCATTCATGTGCAGAGGAGAAGCTCTGAGGGATCTGGGCTGGGTAGAGGGTGTTGGGGGGAGGCAGCATTTTGTGCAGGATGGGACCACCAGGTCCAAATGAGGCCAACAGGTCCACCAAAAGCCATGGCAAAGGATTCCCCATGTCACCCTGGACCAAAGAGGGGGACACCTGAAGGAGCTCCAGGAAAGCTGGGGAGGGGCTGTTTGCCAGGGCATGGAGACACAGGATGAGGGACAGTGGTTTGAAACTAGAGCAGGGCAGGGTTAGATGGGACATGAGGAAGAAGTTCTTGCCCATGAGGGTGGTGAGACACTGGGTCAGGTTGCCCAGAGAGGTGGTGGAGGCCCTATCAATGCCTGGAGACATCCAAGGCCAGGCTTGCTGAGGCTCTGAGCAACCTGATGGAGTGCAGGATGTCCCTGTCACTGCAGGGGGTGGCACTGGATGGCCTTGGAAGGTCCCTTCCAACCCTATGATTCTATGACTCTATGGCATTTACCCCTCTTAGGGGTAAACATTTCTCCCTCTAACTCACACCAACACGTTCCATATTGCAATAATAGACCATTTCTGGTTATTTATTTTAAGAAATGTACAAAGAGAATTCCCTCCCGTGCGAATCCTGCTCTTGGGCATTTTTCATTCCCACTCCCCCACGACACGTCCATGTCCCAGCAGCGTTTGACTGTGAAGCACAGCCTGAGCTGGAAACTGCTCTGCCCTGGGTGTTCCCCAGGGAAATGCTGTTGAAGGAGCTCAGGCTTTGGGGTTCCAGGAAGAATCCAGCCCACCCAGTGTGGGGATGGAAGCAGGGGCCTGGCAGCTCAGCACCCTCCTGGCCAGCCTGAACATGGGGCATCCCTAATGGCTCAGTGCCAAAAACAGCCCAAGAAAACAACAAAGAATAAAATAATAATAATATTTAATAAAAAAAAAAAAGATAAAAGAAAGAAAGAAGACCCTTTGGCTTCATGAAGCAGCCCTTGTTTTGGTTCATGTTTAGTTTGATCTGAAGTGGGTTTTGGGGTTTTTTTTAATCCCTTTGGACGGCAGAAGATGAGCTCATCCCAGAGATGAACTCAGGGGCTTTTGTGTAATTTTTCCCACCTGTGTGAAGAGCAATGAAACCCCTCACAGAATCCCAACTGGTCAGGGCTGGAAGGGCCCTTCAGAGATCCCCCAGCCCAACCCCCTGCCACAGCAGAGTCACCCAGAGCTGGTGACACAGGAACATGTCCAGGTGTGTTTGAATGTCTCCAAAGATGGAGACTCCACCACCTCTGGGCAGCCTGTGCCAGGGCTCTGTCACCTTCACAGCAAAGAAGTTCCTCCTTAGGTTGAGATGGAACTTCCTATCTTCAAACCTNGACCAAAGAGGGGGACACCTGAAGGAGCTCCAGGAAAGCTGGGGAGGGGCTGTTTGCCAGGGCATGGAGACACAGGATGAGGGACAGTGGTTTGAAACTAGAGCAGGGCAGGGTTAGATGGGACATGAGGAAGAAGTTCTTGCCCATGAGGGTGGTGAGACACTGGGTCAGGTTGCCCAGAGAGGTGGTGGAGGCCCTATCAATGCCTGTAGACATCCAAGGCCAGGCTTGCTGAGGCTCTGAGCAACCTGATGGAGTGCAGGATGTCCCTGTCACTGCAGGGGGTGGCACTGGATGGCCTTGGAAGGTCCCTTCCAACCCTATGATTCTATGACTCTATGGCATTTACCCCTCTTAGGGGTAAACATTTCTCCCTCTAACTCACACCAACACGTTCCATATTGCAATAATAGACCATTTCTGGTTATTTATTTTAAGAAATGTACAAAGAGAATTCCCTCCCGTGCGAATCCTGCTCTTGGGCATTTTTCATTCCCACTCCCCCACGACACGTCCATGTCCCAGCAGCGTTTGACTGTGAAGCACAGCCTGAGCTGGAAACTGCTCTGCCCTGGGTGTTCCCCAGGGAAATGCTGTTGAAGGAGCTCAGGCTTTGGGGTTCCAGGAAGAATCCAGCCCACCCAGTGTGGGGATGGAAGCAGGGGCCTGGCAGCTCAGCACCCTCCTGGCCAGCCTGAACATGGGGCATCCCTAATGGCTCAGTGCCAAAAACAGCCCAAGAAAACAACAAAGAATAAAATAATAATAATATTTAATAAAAAAAAAAAGATAAAAGAAAGAAAGAAGACCCTTTGGCTTCATGAAGCAGCCCTTGTTTTGGTTCATGTTTAGTTTGATCTGAAGTGGGTTTTGGGGTTTTTTTTAATCCCTTTGGAAGGCAGAAGATGAGCTCATCCCAGAGATGAACTCAGGGGCTTTTGTGTAATTTTTCCCACCTGTGTGAAGAGCAATGAAACCCCTCACAGAATCCCAACTGGTCAGGGCTGGAAGGGCCCTTCAGAGATCCCCCAGCCCAACCCCCTGCCACAGCAGAGTCACCCAGAGCTGGTGACACAGGAACATGTCCAGGTGTGTTTGAATGTCTCCAAAGATGGAGACTCCACCACCTCTGGGCAGCCTGTGCCAGGGCTCTGTCACCTTCACAGCAAAGAAGTTCCTCCTTAGGTTGAGATGGAACTTCCTATCTTCAAACCTTCTGCTGGGAGGGCTCCTGGTGAGGACCTGCCTGGCCCCAGCATGTTCTGCTGGTTCATCTCCACAGCCCTGGCCAAGGGAGGGATGCTCTACCCCAGAATTTTGGGATTTGAACCCTGGTGGAAAAATTTGTTGAACGTGGTCATTGGGGTTGAAGGGACCCCATTGAAGCAGCTCATTGCAGTGACCACTCAGTCACTTGCTCCCATCCCCCTGTGCCTGCATCTCATTAATTAATGCTAATCAGGAGTGCTCCAGCAGGATATTTCCACTTGTTCCAGGGCTAGAAGAAACCTCAGAGGGTTTTGTTACAGGGACTGGGAGTTCTCAGTGGAAGTTCTCCAAACCCTATTGCTTTCCTGCCTCAAAATGGGGATGAAATAGGAAAACAGTGAAGAAATATGAATATAAACAGTGTTTACATTCGTAGCATAGAGACCTGCATGATTTATGATTTCAAGGCATATTCAGAGACCTTTAAAACCTGATATTTAACCCTGAGAAGGTATCTGCAGATGCTTTGTTTGGGCAATGCAAACAAATTTTTAAGACATAATTGCACTTTCTCTGTATATAGTGAAAAACAATCCATAAAAGCTTATTCAAATCTTCAAAAAAAAAGGTGCTATTTTAAGACATTGGAGATTTTTGTTCAGAAGACCTTGTTTTGGTTTTTTTTTTTTTTTCTGTAATTATTCTTAATGTTATTTCACTTGGCTCATCTTTCACTGGCTACTTGGCTGCTCTCCTGGAGGATACTGTCCAAGAAAAATCTCTTAATTGTGAAATAGCATTAATGAAAAATTACTTTAAGTAAAAGGACACTCATCCTCATTTGTTAATGTCTGAAAATTGGCGTTGCTGCCATGATGTCATTTCAAAACTAAAATGTTTCTCTTTCACCAACGATAGATTTCACATTTAGTTCTCAGAATAAAAATATTAAACTCTCTTGTGAGTGCAGTCGAGCTGGAAAGAGCAGAATGGGGAAGGGATCCTGCTCCAGGAGTTCAGTTGTCTGCTTGAAGAAACAGCTGAAATTAGCTCAGTCTCTAAGATCCATTGACCTGCCTATGGAGGAGCTCTTGAAAAGGAGATACCAATGAAGCTCCTTCAGGCTGGGGAAGAGAGAGATGGAAGACTCTTTCCATTACACCAGTGACTCCTTCACAACCCATTCCTTACCCCGTGCTTCTGCTTGCCCAGGAGCACTGGGAGTCTCTGAGCTGGGCACGGGTGTGAGATCAAAGGCAGGAGCTTTCTCCACATCTGTCCCACTGTTCCCATATATTTCATGCATTTTGGTGGCAATCAGACCTTCCTTCTCAGGCGCCTCCTCTGCCAGAGTCTCCTCATCCTTGCTGTGCCTGTACATGTAGGAGGCCTGTTTGACCGAGCGCCTCAGGAGGTACCTCCTGAAAGCCCTCTGGATTTTTGTAGCACAAACTTCCTCGTGTTTCCTTTTCAGAGTGGTGGTGATGGGTTCATAGGAGACCTTGGAGGGGTTTGCAGCCATGAACTTCTCCTCCATGGTGTCCTTCAAGGCATCCATCTCTCCCGAGTCTCCCAGCACTTCCTTAGTCAGGGCAAAGAGGATATCCAGGCAGTGGATTTTGTCCCCGGCAACCATGGGTAGATCCATGGTGATGAGCTTGATCTTGTTTGGCTTGGGAATCTTGAGGGGCTCCTGTAAGGTGTCCACAAAGTCAGATAAGGTGCTGTATGCAATGAACTGGGTGGCATCTGGGTCAAACTTTTCCCAGGTTTCATAAAACATTTCAAAATCATCTTCGCAGAGGGGCTCGCTGCTTTCCTCCGTGGCCACATTGAAGTTCTCCAGGATGATGGCAATGTACATGTTCACCACGATGAGAAAGGAAATGATGATGTAGCTGCAGAAGAAGAAGATGCCGATGGAGGGGTTGCCACAGTCCCCTTTTACTAAACTGCCAGGGTTTTCCAGGTTGGGGTCACAGTCGGGGGGACCGCTGTTGAGGATGGGGCTGAGGAGCCCATCCCATCCTGCTGACGTGGTGATCTGGAAGAGGCAGATGATGCTGTTCCCAAAAGTTTCAAAGTTGAAGATGTCATCGATCCCGGCCTCCTTCTTCACGTAGGCAAAGTTGGACATGCCAAAGATGGAGTAGATGAACATGACGAGGAAAAGCAGGAGGCCAATGTTGAAGAGGGCAGGCAGGGACATCATCAGCGCAAAGAGCAGGGTCCGGATGCCTTTTGCCCCTCGGATCAGCCGCAGGACACGGCCAATCCTTGCCAGCCTGATGACCCTGAAGAGGGTGGGTGACACAAAGTACTTCTCTATGATGTCTGAGAGGACAATACCTGTGAAAGGACAAAGAGTGGGTGAGTTTGCCATGCTTTGCAGCCAACACAGGGAGGTGAGATGAAGCTACTCCCTCTGCTAGAGTTGGACAGATACAAGGAGATGAGGCCAACCTGATGACATGTGGCTCTCTGCTCCACTGGTGGCAAAGGGAACATATTAAAATACAAAAACCTGACCACAGACCCAAAAGTTGAATGGTGGCCACTCTATTTCAGAGACAAGGGAACCCATCACCGAGAAGGAGTAAGGTACATCCCCAGCCCCTCATCCACCCTGGTAACATGAGGTGGCCTCACATCTGCCTTGTCTCAGGTTCTGTTGGCTTGTCCTTGTTGAAAGGGTAAATGTGTCATGGTTGTGGATCAGCTAGATCATTTCCACTCTTTATTATCCAGTGGGACCCTTGAGGAACTGGTGGAACCAGCAGGACTCACCTAAGATGGAGAGGATGACCACCACAAAGTCAAAGATGTTCCAGCCTATAGTGAAATAGTAGTAACGCAAAGCAAACATTTTGAGCACACACTCTCCAGTGAAGATGACAATGAAGACCAGGTTTATCTTGTAGAGGACAGATGTTTTGAGTTCACTTTGATCATCTGTTTCGACCATCATAGTCACCATGTTGAGACAAATCAGGATCATGATGGTTATGTCAAACACTTGCTTGGTCACAAAGTCAAACACTTTCCCTTGAAACTTGTTCTGTTGTAAGGGGCCACGTGGGTGATGATGGAGAACCAAAGGAAAGGAGGGAACATGGGACAGACACAAAACAAATGACACGACAGAAAGAGAAGAAGAAACTGTATCAGAAGAGTGTAGACAACTTCAGGGTTGTGGTCAGTACAGAATTCTGATGGAGCCAAAAGCCATGGGGAGGGGGAGGGACACCCAGCACCTTTCAGGATAAAGCCTATCTGGTGACATCACAGCCAGGAGGCTTGGGAATAAGGGACAGTTGCTTTCTAATTCTATGCATCAGGGCAAAAATAAACACATGGAAAAGTTGTCACTTGAGCAGGTCTATCAAAACCAAAGCCAAGTGACAACTGTGTGTGTATTGGCTGGACCAACACTTGTAGGAGTGTTAAAAGCTGAGCTTCCACTGAGTCAGCTCCCTTCCAGAGGGGAGCTGGGAGCTGAGCTGGGAGAAAAAACCTCATCCCTGCAGGAGTGAACTCTTGTCTTATCCTTGCCAACAGACCCAGGGCTGAAGAGCAGACCCAAAGGACATCACCTGATGTGAACCTCTTCTGAAGCCTCAGCTCCAAGCAGGTTCCTGTCTAAAAAGTGACAACAGGAAGCCTTGGCTTCTTGTCCTGGCAAGTGGTCTTCTCTAGACCTTCTGATTTACTCTGGGACAGATGGTGGCTTGCAGCTACCTCCATGCTACCCTCCAGGGTGATTAACTCAACATACCGATGGCCTGGGGATGGGTTTCTGGGGTTTCTTGGAGCCAAGTTTCTTCATGGCATTATAGTATTTCTTCTGCTCTTCTGTCATGAAGATGTCTTTGCCTCCAAAGTATAAAGGGAATCACATCTGTTAGTCTTTGGGGCTTGCCTTTTCCTACCAAGCATCTCTGACCATGCTGCTTCCCACAAAGCATCTTCAGCCAAGCTCCCCCCGGGCAGTGACTCAGTGAAACCCATGTCCCTGCATGCTCTTTTCTACACTGCTCCTCTTTGGTCACAGCACCCTTGGGTGCTCATCCCAGCTTCATGGTTTCCTCCCATGGAACTCAGATCCTGCCCACCAGCCCACTGCAGTTAATGGGGCACCCAGTGCCTTCTCCTCCCTCTGCATTCATCAATTAAATCTTCCATGGCCAGGTGAATCTCTGGGTGCCATTTGCTCATCTTTCCTTGTTCACTAATGGATAACAGAGATGCAGGTTGCAGAGGGACTCTAGGGTCTTCTGAGCTTTGGTCATGGAGTGGCCCTAGTCTCCTCACTTCACCAATGTGCTGGTCCCCTCCATCCTTGACCTGGGCCAGTGGCTGCAGTACCCAAAAAATACTTATCTTTTTCTTCTGCTGGTTGAAGTTGTCGATGATGACACCAATGAAGAGGTTCAGGGTGAAGAAAGCACCAAAGATGATGAAGATGACAAAGTAGATGTACATGTAGAGGTTGATCTCATATGATGGCTGCTCTTCAATCTGACCAGGAGAGATGGGAAATATGAGAAGAATAGTCTCCTGAAAGTGTGTCCCTGAGACCCTGGACAAGGAATTACTATATCCAGACAGTGGATCTCTGAAGTTGCTGCTTCAAAACCTTTGGAAGATGCTGTGCAGGTTGAGTGGTTCCCACGGGAGCAGCCATGGGGAGGGACATCCTGGTGAGACCACCTGAGTGACCCCTGTTCCCAAGGCATGGGCTGGGACTAGAAAAGGCTGCTCAGGTATGAGTGACATCAATGAGCAAAGTCATTTTATTGAGGCTGGGCAAGAGCAGGGGTGTGGAACAGCCTCGAAGCTTTGGGGGCAGAGCAGGGGCTTCAGAATGAAGCTGAGAGGAGTGGGTTCACTTCTGGCTGTAGCTCTCCTTGGGTGGGAGCCCAGTGTGGGAGTCAGGATGCAGCTGGGATAGTGATGGTGGTGCAGGTTCCAATGACACAGGTGGCACAGGAACACAACTGACTGCCCTTTCTGAGGCCATTCACCTGAGCAGTGGGGATGTTTTGGGAATGTCTCCACTGTTAGATGAAACCAAGCAGCCCTCCCATCCCATCACTGATCACAGAATCACAGAAAACTAGGGATTGGAAGGGACCTCAAGAGATCATCTAGTTCAATCCCCCTGCTGGAGCAGGAACACCTGTGGTCAAGGGGTCCATCCCCAACCTGTGCTGAGCATCTCCTGTGCTGAAGCACTGCTCTTCCAGCCTGCTGGGAGGAATCCAGCAGGCAGGATGAGCCAAGCTCTGTGCTGGTTGTGAGCCATCCCTGCTGTCCCCTCACCTCACGGGAGTCCACAGCAGCATACATGATGTCCATCCAGCCTTTGAAGGTTGCCTGTGGGGATGCAGAGAAAAACAGATTCATTGGGATTTAGGGTGAGAGAGTGAAGGGATATCAAGGGGGGGGGGGGGTTTGGGGTTTAGCTTGGGGCTTCTGCTTTTTTCCCCCTAAGAAAAAAGGTGGATTTTCCCAAGTGCAAAGCTGTGCTGGAGCTGGTTGCCTCCTCCCTCTCCCCCAGCCTCTGCCATCTCCATGGCCTTGAATTCTGCATCACTGCCTTTGCTGCCTGCATCCCCATCCTGGTGGGGTGTGTGGGACCCTCTGCGTCTTTTATGGGTTTCTGCTGTTGATTTGCCAGAGCATGGAGCTACATGATGAGGGGACAGGGGTTTGAAACTAGAGCAGGGCAGGGTTAGATGAGACATGAGGAAGAAGATCTTCCCCAGGTTGCCCAGAGAGGTGGTGGAGGTCCCATCAAGCCTGGAGACATCCAAGGCCAGGCTTGCTGAGGCTCTGAGCAACCTGATGTAGTGCAGGATGTCCCTGTCACTGCAGGGGGTGGCACTAGATGGCCTTTGAAGGGCCCTTGCAACCCTGTGATTCAGTGATTCTATGATTTGTTAAGCAAAAAACCCCTGAAGGCCTCATTTCCTGAATCTGATGGAACAACTAATCTGAAGAGGAGGCTGAAGTTCAAGCTGGATGATCAATCTGTGTTGTGCTCTCATTTTTGCCACTCCCAGTTCCCCTGGATCAACTGGAAGTCACCCAACAGCAGTGCCCACACCTATGTTTGTACTGAAACTGCCTGTTCCTCTTCTGCTTTCCCACCTCAGCTGCAGAGGGTTGGGTGGAAGCCCAGCTGCCTTCACCCACTGCCCTGCAGAGGACACACACACTTTTTTTCCAGCCATCATCTTCCCTGTGCAGCAACTCTTGCAGCCCACAGCTGAGAGCAGGTGGAACTTTCCAGACAAATGATGGGGGAAAACGGGTGCTATGTCCTGCAGAGGGCTTCTTGCAGCCCCAGCAATGGTGCTGCCTACACTCATCTGCTATGATTCCCTGATGACACTGTCCTCTTTCTCCCATCTTCTGCCCTCCCTCTTTCCTCCTTGTTTCTGCAGTGGTTTTCGTGTTAAATATAAATTTTGGGGCTAAGAAGCAACAAAGGTGTCCCATCTGGGCATCAGGCAGCATCTTGCTTCAGCCCTGATGCTAATTTGACCAGGGCAGTGATTGTCCCCAGTACTGGGGCCTGGTGAGGTCTCACCTCCAGTACTGTGTAGTTTTGGGTCCCTTGTGACAAGAAGGATATTGAGGTGTTGGAGTGAATTAAGAGAAAGGCAATGGAGCTGGTGAGGGATCTGGACCATGGGACTTGTGAGGAGAAGCTGAGGGAGCTGGGGGTCTTCACCTCGAGAAAAGGAAGCTGAAGGGAGACCTACTCTCTACATCTCTCTGAAAGGAGGGTGTAGAGGAGGGGGTTGGGCTCTTCTCTCAAGGAGCCAGACATGAGACAAGAGGAAGTGGAGTTAAGTTGCACCAGGGAAGGATTAGGATGGATATTGGGAAGAATTTCTTCACCCATAGCATTATCAAGCATTGGAAGAAGCTGCCCAGAGAAGTGGAGGGATATAAAAGCAGGGCAGACACAGAGCTGAGGGACATGGGTCAATGGTGGCTTTGGCAATGTTAGACTGATGGTTGGGCTCAATGATCTGAAAATCCCCTTCCAACCTGGGCCATCCTATTATCTTGTTCTATGATTTTAATTCCACTGCCCTGCTACGGGGGGGCACCTCTTGGAGGGATGGCAGCTGCTTTCATTACATACCACCTGCAGCAAGGAGAGGTATCCCAAGCCCACGTTGTCAAAGTTGACCTTGACATTGACCCATCTGACCTCGTTGGTGTAGAGCAGGGCCATGCAGTCACTCTTGTTGTTCACTGAGGCGGTGTCAAAGAGCTCCCCTGTGGTGGTGTTGACACATCTGTAGTACTTCCCTGCAAAGAGGTTCACCCCCATAATGCTGAAGATCAGCCAGAAGATGAGGCAGACCAGTAGGACATTCATGATGGAGGGGATGGCACCCAACAAAGCATTCACCACCACCTGCAAAGGGAGAAATGACCTTGGAGGACTTGGATAGAGAACCAGGATAGCAAGTTGTGGATCTTCACATCCCTGTGCCCAGCCATTCCCTCCCCTGCAGCACCAGGTGGGCTCACCCTGGGCCATCATCCCCACTGATCTGGAGTCTCTTGAAAACCAACTGGGATGGAGATGACTGGTGAACCTTGTATGGCCATGGCAGAGCCAGCACCAAATGGGGAAACACCTACCCTCATGCCTTCAAATCTGGACAGAGCACGCAGTGGTCTCAGAGCCCTCAGTGTCCTCAGGGACTTGATGGCTCCCAGCTCGGAGTATCCCAGCAAGTTTGCTGTCAGGCTGATGAGGGAAACCTGGAAGGAGCAGCACAAGGCTTTACCAGCATGTGGGGTGGAAACACAACTGAAACACATCCCTGCAGGTCCTGCCCTTCCTTCTTTCCCCAGCACTGCCTCAAGCCAGTGGACATTCTTTTTCCTTGGGACATTGGGATCTGCATCGAGTCCTTGTGTGGCTGGAGGATCCCAGCTGCTTCTGGGTGTGGAGGTAACAAGGGTCACAGAAATACTGCCCAGATGGAATGGCCTGCTGTCTCACAGAGGTTTTGGGAGTCCCTATATCCCTGGGGTCTCGTAGAACTTCATGGGCTTGTTTCTTGGCATGAGAAGAAAACACAAAAGGTTTGAAATGGTTTCTGCAACCACATAAAGAAATGTCCCTTCCCATTGGTTTAAGCAATTGTCTACCCCTTTTTCCACAGGCACCTCATTGCCCTTTAAAATACCATATGGAAAAGGAGAGCAGACAAACAAACCACAAGGAAATGAGGAGGAAGAGCGTGGCAGGGAGATGCCTTCTGAAGACAGGCTGAAGGAGATGGAGTTGTTCAGCCTGGAGGGGAGAAGCTTCTCAGAGGAGCTTCTCAAATCCTGAAGGGGGCTACAGAAAGGCTGGGGGAGGACTTTTTAATAGGGCCCAGGATGTCAGGACTAGGAGTAATGGATACAAATTGGAAGAGGGGAGATTTAGGCTGGATAGAAGAAAGAAGTTCTTTGCTATGAAGGTGGTGAGACACTGGAAGAGGTTGCCCAAAGTGAATTTGGCTGCCCCCTCAATCCCTGGAGGTGTTTAAGGCCAGGCTGGATGAGGGACTGAGCAACCTGGTGTAGTGGGAGGTGTCCCTGCCCATGGCAGGGGGTTTGGAACTAGATGATCTTTAAGGTTCCTTCAACCCAAACCATTCCATGATTCTATGCTCCATTTCCAACAGCCTGCTGCTATCTGAGGATGTACCCCAATCCCTTGGCTACCTACAGCTCCAGAGGTGCTCATCAGACAACACTTACATCTACAATGAGGAAATCCAGCCAGCACCAGGCGTTGGTGAAGTAGACCTTGAAGCCATAGGCCACCCACTTGAGTAACATCTCGATGACAAAGATGTAGGTGAAAACTTTATCAGCGTACTCCAGGATGGTCCGTATCACCTTCCTCTGCTCAATGTAGATGTCCTCAAAAGCCTGGAAGAGCCATGGAGCTACGTGACAGTCATTCTTCCATAAGACCATCTGCACAGCTCAGAGCAGTCACATCCAAGCTCATCTTTCCTTGGGCTTGGGGTACCTTGAAAGTCTAAGCTACAGGTGGCATTTACTGACTCAGCCAACACTCAGACACTTCACAGAGTGATGCAGATACACAGACTATGTCTGAAAACCAGTTCAGTTTCTCTATAGACTGGTGGAATGCTCCAGGTTGGAAGACACCTTTCAGACCATCCAGTCCAACCATCAACCCACCTCTGACAAGACCCAGCCCAGGACCATGTCTCTAAGCTCTTTGTCTACCCAGCTCTTAAATCCCTCCAGGGGTGGCTCCTCTGTCCTCATTCCCATTCTTTTTGTCCCCCCAAACTTGGAGAGAAGTTGTCTCTCCATTAGCTCTGTGCATTCACGGGTGCATCTGGGTTTTCTCCAGCCCAAATAGCCTAAGAGGACTAAAAGCTTTTTAATGAGATGGGTTGAAATGCACACCCAGGGCTGTGTGAGGGTGAACCAGGCAGTGGCTGGAAGTGTTGAACAGGCAAATAATTGGAGTTATTGGAAAAACACCTCTTGACAGCCAGTGGTGGAAGCAGAGAAATGAGGAACCATCCCCGTAGAGCTGGATAGACTGTGCAGATAGCTTATGGCTGACACCAAGAACAGGAGGGGAGGCTGTAGGGGGTTGTTACATCCCCTGGAGGCCATGGACTACAGCCCATGAAGGAAGCTGGGGAGGGTTGCACAGAGATGCCTGCACCAGTGCAGAGCTCTTGGAGGGCAAGAGTAGGATGTTCAGACCCCCTTGCAAGGCTGTACCTGGGGCAGACTTGAGCCACATCTGCCCACAGCTGTGTTGTTCTTCACAGGAAAGAGCAGGTGATGCCCAGAGCTTCTGGTTTGCTCCAAGCAAACTGGGGTGCTGCTGCAGATGACATGAGACAGAGCAAAAGGTGGGACCTACCAGTGCACCACTGCTGAGGAGGATCATGAAGACGATGAAGGTCTCAAACCAGTCGTGCTCCACGATGCGGAAGCAAGTTCTCCGCAGGTTCCACCAGACCTTCCCTTTCTCACTGGTGATGTCCACATAGAGGCAGGGAAACCTCTTCACACAGGCTGGGCATGGAACAAAGAGTGACCTCCTGACTGGGGAGTTCCCACCAACATAACACAACATAGTATGTGCTTTTATTGTGTTTTCAGGCACCCCTGGGAGAGGGTTGAAGCAGGATCCTGCAGGGTTTTGTGGTTTGTGTGCAAGAGGAGAGCCCATGGGCACCTTTTGCAGGGGTGTGCAGCAATAGGATGAGGGGGAAAGGTTTTAAACTGGTAGAAGGAGATTTAGGTGAGATCTCAGGAAGAAACTCTTTGCTGTGAGGGAGCTGAGCCCTTGGCCAAGGCTGCCCAGAGAAGTCGTGGTTGCCCCAGCGCTGGATGGTTTCAAGACTAGGTTGTATGGGGCTTGGAGCAACCTGGGCTGGTGGGAGGTCCCTGCCCAGGGCAGGGGGTGGCACTGGTTGGGCTCTGAGATCCCTTCCAACCCAAACCATTCTATGATTTTGAGTTTGGGCTGTACTAAGTCTTTATGCTGCAAGAATGGGTTGGCAATGGCCTCTCCACAACCACCTCCCCCTTTCCGCGGGGTTCCCTGCCCCACTCTGTCCCTCACCTTCAGTAAAGCACTCCTCGGGCTCATTGCTCTCCTCAGCCTCTTCTGCCACCTCCTCCTCCACCGGCAGCGGGGGCTTGTAATCCACAGTGCTGCAGAGGGATGAGGCGTCGGTGGTGGGGGGGTTCTGCAAAGGGAGAGGAAGAATCACAGAATGTGAGGGATTGGAAGGGACCTCAAGAGATCATCTAGTCCAACCCCCCTGTAAGAGCAGGAACACCCAGATCAGGTCACACGGGGAGGAGTCCAGGTGGGGTTTGAATGTCTCCAGAGAAGGAGACCCCACACCCTCTCTGGGCAGCCTGGGACACTCTTCTCTCACCCTCACTGTGAACAATTTTTTTCTTCTATTTCTGTGGAACCTCCTGTGTTCCAGCTGCATCCATTGCCCCTTGTACTGTCATTGGAGGTCACTGAGAAGAGCCTAGAATCATAGAATCATAGAATAGTTTGGGTTGGAAGGGACCTTAAAGATCATCGAGTTCCAACACCCCTGCCATAGGCCTGGCTCCATCCTACTGACACTCACCCTTTCCATATTTATAGACATGAATGAGGTTACCCCTCAGTCTCCTCTTTTCCAAGCTAAAGAGACCCAGCTCCCTCAGCCTTTCCTCACAAGGGAGATGCTTCAATCCCTTCA
>VZTY01003601.1:70676-105322 GCA_013400935.1 Turnix velox
CCCCCCCCCAGAGGAAATGCTCAAAGTGTCATTAACAGTAAAGGACAACAATCTGCCACCTTGTTGCTGGGCAGGGGAAGTTGCGGGGGGAGAACACACAACCCCTCTGTGTGGGTTGCTGCTGGGGCGGGCGGCTCGGGATGGGCTCCAGGGCTTGGAAATAGCAGAGACAGGGCCAGGAGGAGAGGCTGGAGAGAGGATGAAGAGGGCAGGGACTCCTCTGTGGGTGGTGGTTCAGTCTTTCTCTTCGTTCTAAATGAGCCCCAGGCGGCAGCAAGAGTGCACAGCAGGAGCTGTGATGCTTGGCCAGAAAGCTGGGCTGCAATCTCAGGGAGGGCTGGTGCCTCTGGGGGGGCTGCCTCTGATCCCTCCAGATGGAAACCCTGCTGTCCCGCTATCACCTATAGAATCACAGAATGGTTTGGGTTGGAAGGGACATTAAAGATCATCTAGATCAAACCACCTGCCATGGGCAGGGACACCTCCCTCAGGGAAATCTCCTGCAGTGGTGGATGAGTCCATCCTACTCCAAAAACTGGCTCTGGAAGAGGAAAAAGCCTCCAGGACCCACTTTTGAGAAGGACTTTGAAGAAGGCTATGCTGCCATTCCCAGTCTCAAAGGTCCTACATCCTTTGCAGAATGCCCCAGAGATGCTCCTGCCACTGGTGGGTGATTTCCAGCCTGGTTGATCATTGCATTTCAGTTAAGTGCCTCCCCCATTGAACAGAAACTTTCCAGGCTGTTGGCGACCTCTGACTGATAGGCAGCCCCTGAGGGAAACATGGTGCTGCTTCCCACCATGATGCCCTCACAGCTTTACCCACCACAGACCCCCAGAGGCACTGGAAGGGGGGGTCTGCTGACAGCACAGCTCTCCGTGCTGTCATTGGGAGGAAATTCAAAGCCCCAGATCCGTGATACAAGTCAGAAAAGCCAAGCAGGACCCAAATTCCAACTTTCTACCCTCAAACATAAGAAGGACATTGAGCTGCTGGAGCAGGACCAGAGAAGGCCACCATGATGATGAGAGGGCTGGAGCATCTCCCTTCTGAGGACAGGCTGAATGAGTTGGGGTTGTTCAGTCTGGGGAAGAGAAGGCTCAGGGGAACCTCAGAGCAGCTTCTCAGTACCTGAAGGGGGCTACAGAAAGGCAGGGGAAGGACTTTTGAATAGGGTCCAAGATGGCAGGACTAGGAGTAATGGATGCAGATTGAAAGAAGGGAGATTTAGGCTGGAGAGAAGAAAGAAGTTCTTTTCTGTGAGAGCGGTGAGACACTGGAAGAGGTTGCCCAGAGAGGCTGTGGATGCCCCCTCAATCCCTGGAGGTGTTTAAGGCCAGGCTGGATGAGGCACTGAGCAACCTGGTGTAGTGGGAGGTGATCTTTGAGATCCCTTCCAACCCAAACCATTCTATCATTCTATGATTCTACATGTGGGATGCTCCAACCTTCCCTACCCCTCACCACGGCCATGGAGAGAGAGTGGGGGGTGTCTGAATTTCCTCCAGAGTCTCCTTTCCCTGCTCTGGAGGGTTGTGCCAGCCCCAGGGCTGGAGCAGCTACCCGAGAGGCATCAGCAGAGATAGTTTTTCAAAGCAAATACCAAAGGACTTAGACAACCCCGGCAAGTAATAGGAGCGATTGGGCAAGCTGCCTTCTTCCCTCCCCTCCCTTCCTCCTTAAGGAGGGCCCACGCTGCCTGGAAAACAAGCTTCAAAGCCACCAGGGACAGTGTTACCAAGTTTAGAAAGGATTTCACGCTCGCCTGGAACTCGCAGACCTGCAGCGCGGGCAGTGAGCTCCTCGGGTTAGCAGGGAGAGCAGGGAGGGAGGGTGATGGGGACCAGGGGTTCACCAGGACCTGGGGGCTGAAGAGGGGTCATTCAGCCCTGAGAATGCTACCTGGACAGTGGAGAGGATTTGGGGGTTTGTAAAAGCCTTCTGATCTTCTGGTCTGAGGGGTCTAATCTTGAAAGCACCCAGGTGCAAAGGGGTGAGCTGGATGTAACTGTCTCCATCCCTCTCAAAGGAGAGTGGAAAATGGAGGAGAAATGCCTGAAAAGCCACCTGAAGGAGAGATTGAGGAAAAGCTCTCTTTTGTCCCAAACTTGCTCCTTCACCTGCCTAAAGCCTGTTGTTAAATTTTCTGTGCCTTGGTTTCCTTTTCTACTCCTGAACTATTTTCAGGTGAAAGTCCCTCAGAAGTTGCTCCTCACCCTACTTTCTGGAGGGCTGACCCCACACCACATCCCTGCCAGCTCACAAGGAGGAGAGTCAAGCTCTTCAGCCCATGTTGTAGAGCTCCAACAAGACCATGCATACAGGCATAGCCCTGTAGATGAGCTGAGCTGGACAGTGTTGGCTGAAGAATGAGGGAAACTTGTGTCCCTACCCCATGACACCCTCTCCTCCCACCTCTCACTGAGAACCAACCTCAACTCCAAGACTCACCACAAGATTGCCAATGACCATGACCATCATGAAGACAATGAGGCACATCGTCTGGCCGGCCACCTCCATGCAGTCCCACATGGTCTCGATCCACTCCCCGCAGAGGATGCGGAAGACGATGAGGAAGGAGTGGAAGAAGTCGTGCATGTGCCAGCGGGGCAAGGTGCAGTCCTGGGAGATCTTACACACACACTCCATGTAGCTCTTTCCAAAGAGCTGCATCCCCACCACGGCGAAGATGAAGACGATGATGGCCAGCACCAGCGTGAGGTTCCCCAGGGCACCCACCGAGTTCCCAATGATCTTGATGAGCATGTTGAGGGTGGGCCAGGACTTGGCGAGCTTGAAAACTCTCAGCTACAAGGAGCAAGGAAATCAGTTTTTTTTTGTTTTTTTTTTTTTCCCTCCTGGGCCTTTCATTGCCACAAGGTGTCAGCAAGGCTGCGAAGCCGGGCTTAAATCTTTGTGTGGCAGTTTTATTAAGGCAGGAGAGATTAAACACCCAACTGCTTTGCAAAGACCACAGATTCCGACTTCCCTAAATATTTAGCTCAGCTGTCAGTACAGGGAACGAAATGGTGACTGCCATAAAGGTGCTTGAACAAGCCTTCTCCACCCTGGTGGCAAATACATCCAAGACCCCTCCTGGCCCACCTCATCCCTCGTGGCACGTACCAAGCGGAAGGAGCGGAGCACAGAAAGCCCTTGCACATTGGCCAGACCCAGCTCCACCAGGCTCAGGGTGACGATGAAGCTGTCAAAGATATTCCAGCCCTGCTGGAAATACTCATAGGGGTCCAAAGCGATGAGCTTCAAGACCATCTCTGCTGTGAAAATCCCTGTAAAGACCTGTGGGAGACAGCACCCCATCAGCTTGCTTGAAAGCCAATGGGGTGGGCAGAACTTCTCCTTTTTGGGGTGTTCCCAAGGTGCTTCACCCCACCGGATCCAACCCTGGTTGATAACGAGCTCTCCAGCTGGTGCTCGGTGTGGGTTTTGGAGCCAGGCTGGGAGCACTGGGGACCAATTGCTGCCGGAGAGACTTGGCAAATGTTTGGTGTCAGCCAGTGGAAATTAAAAATAAAAGCCTCCTTGGCAAAGGGACCCCCCCCTTCAAAAGGCTTCTGGATCACAGGGATTCCCAGCACTGGGAACAGGGCTCCTACTGGGATGCCCCTGCCCCTCCCCGAGCTCTGTGAAAGCCGATCTGGCTTTTGCACACAAGCTTTTCCTGGGACCACAACAGCAGCGGTGCATTATCACATTACCCCGGGGCGGGCTCAGCAAGGTGACAATTAGCATCCCCGGAGCAATTTCCTGCCACTGCACGAGCAGAGGTGTGTGTGGGAGCACTGGTCAGATTGGCCCTGGATGCAGAGCAAACTAGGATGTGCAGCTCCTTGGCTCAAGGTGCTTCTGCACCGGCATCCAAGGGGATGCTCTCCAACATCCCCTTTGCCTGCCAGCCCCAAAACATCACAGAATCACAGAGTGTTGGGGATCTCAAGAGATCATCTAGTCCTATCTCCCTGCCAGAGCAGGAAAAGCCAGATCAGGTCACACAGGAAGGTGTCCAGATGGGGTTAGCACGTCTCCAGAGAAGACCCCACACCCTCTTTTCTGCTTTCCTGCTTTCTTTAGCATGGTTACAATTTAATTTAATTTATAATTTAAGAATCATATGTCTGTACTGCAGTGGGATATGCTTCAGGGTCTTGTTTTCCTCCTCATCACAGGCAGGTGATGTGGAGATAGACCACGGCTTGGTGGGAGCTGCTTGTCCTACTCCCATCCCTCCCTGCTCACTTCCCCAGCAAACTGTCCCCATCTCCACCAGCATCAGAGGCAGCCAGAAACCTCTGCTGGCCTGGAGGAAAAGCTTGGTGTTATCTTTTCAGCCTTCCAGCAACTCACCCATTAATCCCCTTGTATTTCCTGAAGGAAATCAGAGACAAAGCAGCTCCTGTGCTGAGCCTTGTGCTCCCCTCCCTGGGGCTTGGGCACTGGTGTGTGTGTGTGTGTGTGTGTGTGTGTGTGTGTGTCTCCTGTGTCTGTGCATGGAGCGGTCTCATGGTCTCAGCAGGCTCAGGAGCAGGGCAAGGCAACTCCCTGCCCTGGGCATGGACCTTCTACCAGTCCAGGTTGTTCCAAGCCCCATCCAACCTGGTCTTGAACCCCTCCAGGGCTGGGGCAGCCACAGCTTCTCTGGGCATCCTGGGCCACGGGCTCACTCCCCTCACAGCAAAGGATTTCTTCCTCAGATCTCACCTAAATCTCCCCTTTCTCAGTTTGAAACCCTCCCCCCTTGTCCCCTCACCACATGCCCTTATAAAAAGTCCCTCTCCAGCTTTCTGGTGGCAGGGTGGCAGCTGAGGGGATCTGCCCACCATGCTGCTGTGGTTCAGAATGGAGAAGGATGGGATGTCAGTAGATACCTACCAAGTTTCCCACAGACAGCACATTCTCGAACTCCTCTGTCATGGGGTAATGCTCCATGGCCATGAAGAGTGTGTTAAGCACAATGCAGATGGTGATACCCAAGTCCACAAAGGGGTCCATCACCACCAACTTGACAAACTCCTTCAGCTTCACCCACGGGGGACAGCAGTTCCAAACCAGGAATGTGTGGGCAAATTTGTACCACCAAGGTGGGCACTTCTGATGAGCTTCCTCCAGTTCTGAGGGCGGGAAGGAAAAAAATTACATTCAGTGTCCTCCTCTGGAAAGGCCAAGTGCTAACACCATAGAGGACACCTCTCATGAGCTCCCAAGCCAGCCCTAGACCATCTACATGTTTCATATAGAATCACAGAATCATAGCATTGGAAGGGACCTTCCAGGGCCATCTAGTGCCACCCCCTGCAGTGACAGGGACATCCTGCACTAGATGAGGTTGCTCAGAGTCTCAGCAAGCCTGGCCTTGGATGTCTCCAGGCTTGATGGGGCCTCCACCACCTCTCTGGACATCCTGGTCCAGCATTTCCCCACCCTCCTGGGCAAGAACTTCTTCCTCATGTCCCATCTAACCCTGCCCTGCTCTAGTTTCAAACCACTGCCCCTCGCCCTATTGTCTCCATGTCCTGGCAAACAGCCCCTCCCCAGCTCTGCTGGAGCCCCTCAGCACTGGGAGACTGTTAGAAGGTCTCCTTGGAGCCTTCTCTTTTCCAGTCCCAACAGCCCCAGCTCTCTCAGCCTGTCCAAGCAGCAGGGGGGCTCCAGCACTTGCATCATCCTCATGGCATCCTCTGAACCCTCTCCAACAGCTTCATCTCCTTTTTCTGCTGTGAGCACCAAAGCTGGACACAGGACTCCAGCTGGGTTCTCATGAGACAGAGTTACAAACATACCTTCCACAGTGTTGGAGATGACACTGATGGCACTCCCCACTCGCTTCTCAAGGCCTGGCCCATCTTGGTTGCCCACTGTGAGATGGTTGCGATCTGATTTCTCTGGCTCGTTGTTTGGGTTGAACTACAAGGACAAAGCATAGCAGAGGGGTTAATGCACTGAAAGTCAGGAGGGGTACAGATAAGGGACATGGTCTGGAGACACCTTGAAGTGCAACATGGAAGCTGCAGGAGGGCTGAAGAAAGGCTCAAAGGAGCCACAACAAGCTGGTTATTGGGGTGAGCTGGGGATGGGAAGCACGTACATCAACCACGGTCGCAGATCGCTGCAGCACCACCCTGGGGACCACTTGCCCATTGCAGTCCTTTGCCTTGTCCTGGTCACTGTTCAGGTCTGAGTCAGGCTCCTTGTCAGCCAGGCTGCTGGGCAGGGAACCGCTGCTGGATCTCTTCTCCTGCAACTACAACAATCCACATCTCCATTATCAACCTGTGCACAGCCAACAGGAGTGTTCCACACTCACTACAGGCCACCAGGATAAAAAGGGGACAAACAGAGCTCGAGGACCATACTGGGCAGGACATTGCAACTCCAAAATTGTAGAATCATAGAGTTGGAAGAAACCTCCAAGGGTCATCTAGTCCAACTCCCTGCAGTGACAGGGACATCCTGTGCTAGATCAGGTTGCTCAGAGGCTCAGCAAGCCTGGACTTGGATGTCTCCAGGGATGGGGCCTCCACCATCTTTCTGGGCAACCTGGGCCAGTGTCTCACAACACTGACTATTCAGCTCTGGTGAGACCCCAACTGGAGTTACTGTGTCCAGTTCTGGAGCCCTCAACAGAAGAAGGACATTGAGCTGTTGGAGCAGGTCCAGAGGAGGGCACAAAGATGCTGAGAGGGCTGGAGCAGCTCCCTTCTGAGGACAGGCTGAAGGAATTGGGGTTGTTCAGCCTGGAGAAGGCTCAGGAGGGACCTCAGAGGAGCTTCTCAATACCTGAAGGGGGCTCCAGAAATGCTGGGGTAGAACTTTTTAATAGGATATGTGTACTAGGAATAATGGATGCAAATTGGAAGAGGGGAGATTTAGGCTGGAGAGAAGAAAGAAGTTCTTTGCTGTGAGGGTGAAGAGATGCTGGAAGAGGTTTCCCAGAGAGGCTGTGAATGTCCCCTCAATGCCTGGAGGTGTTTAAGGCCAGGCTGGATGAGATGTTGAGCAACATGGTGTAGTGGGAGGTGTCCCTGCCCATGGCAGGAGATTTGGAACTAGATGATCTTTGAGGTCCCTTCCAACCCAAACCATTCTAGGATTCTAAGAATCTGCTGCTGCAGAGGTTTGAACTCAGTTCCTCACAAGTAACAGGAAGTTTACAGCAGCTGGACACGTGCCTGAGGTCACAACTTTTCCCCTTCTTGCTCACTGCTTGGGCAGAGTGAATAATTCAGATAAAAGATAAAACTGCCCCCGGATTTCCATCTGGCAGAAGATTTTGATCTGCTAATCATGCTTTCACCCAGCAAGAGAAACAGCAGAATCTTTGAGGCTTTCACTGAAATGTGATCTCCAAGATCTCTGGACTTGCAGTAAATTTGTGAAGGTTTAGGCCAAAATCCAATTTTTTTTCTAAGTATTAGGACTAAATTAAGTTTCAATTTGCACATGCAATACTTCCCTCCCTTTTTCTCCCTTCTCTTTCTTTCCAACAGGGATATAAATCTTTAAAGTTGTCTACACCCCCTGGTTGCACTGGGCATGGCTGGTTTCCTCACTTGGGCACTGAATATTATAGAATCATAGAAACCTAGAATGGTTTGGGTTGGAATGGATCTCAAAGAACATGTAGTTCCAACCACCTTGCCATGGGCAGGGACACCTCCCACTACACCAGGTTGCTCAGTGCCTCATCCAGCCTGGCCTTAAACACCTCCAGGGATTGAGGGGGCATCCACAACCTCTCTGGGCAATCTCTTCCAGTGTCTCACAGGAAAGAGATTCTTTCTTCTCTCCAGTCTAAATCTCCCCTCTTCCAATTTACTTCCATTCCTCCTAGTCCTGCCATCCTGGACCCTATTACAAAGTTCTATTGACTGGATTGACAATTGACTACATTGACTGGATCCAGGCACCTATTTGTTGTTGCTACTTTTATCCTCACTCTCAGCCTTACTCCTCCTCTTTTGTCTATTTTTCCAGCTGATAATAAATAAATAATGCCTCTGGGTAACTCACTGGTTAATTTTTTCAGATGGCATCAGCTTAATGCCCGGCCCTGGTACCCACAGCCCTTGTGCAAGACCTCCTCAGACCCATCCTGCAGAGATCAGCAGCTGAATAAGGGTAAAGCCACTTCCTCTGTGGGTCTTGTGGCTGAGCACAGATAAACAGGGGGTGAAAGTGACACTAGACAGAGGAAAACACTGTTTTCTTCCTCTCTCTAGATATGAGGAAGCTGGTCTTTTGCCCAGATCAGCAGGATCAGGGGCAGGATTTGCAGCTATCACCCGCCCTGATATTCCTGTGCAGACTTCTGTACATGGATGCAAAACTGCCTTTAGTCTACATGGACAGACAGGTCAGCACAGACAGCACTGACATGTCAGTAGCTTTTGTCCCTCTGGGGGTAACCAGCCTTGGTAAAAGGAACTTTTGGCACTGTCTCATTGTTGTCTTCTCCAGGCTCAACAACTCCTTTCATTCCTTCTCTCCCAGCTTCTCCTCTCAAGTTCTGGGCTCCTCTCAGTTCTGGGCTGGGGGGGAGGCGACAGCTTGGGGTGAAAAGACACTGGGAAATGGGGATGGGATGGAGATGTGGGATGGAGGGAAAAGATGGAGGACACATGGGATGGGAGGACACCAGAAATCAGGAGCAAGATGGGAGAACACCCATGGGGATGGACCAGAGGGCACCTCTCTGCTGCCTCTCTCCATTGCTTACTGTGGATCAAATGTGACGTATTGAATTTTACATCATGCTTGCTGCTGCCTCTCCCTTTCCCCCCCTATTCCTAAGGTCCCTCATTTTTGTTTTCCACCAACCATTCTTTCTTGTTCCTCTTGATGTTTCTTCAGTTGCTCCATGAGCTGCTGAAATTCCTCCTCCTTCTGCTGCTCCTCCAGCATCGTGGCGTCGTTTTGTTCTGCATAAGCCATGGCCACCACCGCAAGGATGAGGTTTATGAGGTAGAAGGAACCAAGAAATATAACCACCACAAAGAAGATCATGTAGGTTTTCCCTGCTGCACGCAGTGTCTGCAGAAAGAGGAAGCACAGGTTGTCCCACCAGCTTGGCAATGGTTTGGCAATGCTTCCAATGAAACCTCTTGCACCAGCAACCTTGAACTTGCACCAGGACACCCTCCTGTTTGTGGCAGGAGTATAATGTTTTTCTCCCACCTTCCCAACAGGTCATTGCCCTGTTGACCTTTCTGAGGTTCATGGCATTGGGATAGGACTTGTTTGAGGCAGTCAGAAGTCTTAGCAAACCCTGCTCTGAGCTACCTGTTATCCCAAGAGCTGCAAGTGTGGATGGAGATGGAAGGAATATTTCATCAGAGAGCACTTTGCTGATGTCTCTCAGCCCCAGCTGGGCAGGTCTCACCTTTTGGTACAAGGAGTACGACTGCAGAGCATAGTTGTTTGCAGAGGACATGTGCAGCCTTGTTTTTATCGAAACAGTCTTGGTGTCTCCTGCCTCTCCCTAAAGGATGGCCCAAGCCAGGGGACAAGTGACATTGTTTTTTTCCTCTCCCTTTGCTCAAGCCACAGAGGTACAAGATGTCCCTGTAAATCCCCTATTTCCATGGTGCAGTTGAAGTCCACCTGTGCTTTGCCTTGAAAAACCCACTGACAGCTCAGGTAGGGAAGCTCAATGGAACCATCCCCCATCTCTGCTGACCCTGATTAGATCTGTACAACGTGGAACAAGGTCCCATGACTTTCCACTTCACTGCCTTTTCCCTTGGTTTAGACCAGGGGCAGCACCAAAACAAGATGAGTATTTGCACTATGACAAAGATTCCCACTGAAGCCCTATGCCCACCCAGGTGGGATCCCACAAGCACCTACCAGCTGAAAGAGGTTCTCCCAGTAGTCCTGCGTCATGAGGCGGAAGAGGGCCAGGAAAGCCCAGCTGAAGGTGTCATAGCTGGTGTAGCCATAGTTCGGGTTCCTCCCTGCCTTCATGCACTGGTACCCTTCAGGGCACTTCCTACCAAAAGATCCAAGGGGGGCAGCTGGGGTAAGCCCCCATCACTGCCCCTCCTGCACCTACAGGAGTCATTTCACCATCCCTGGAGGAACATCTCACCATCTCTGGAGGTGCTGAGATGCTTCAGCAGGAACTCCCTCGCCCTCAAGATGGAATTCCTGGGCTGTTCACCAATCCAGCAAAGTTTCCAATCCCAGTCCTGCCCCATCCCAAACATCAGTAGTCCCAAAGATTGCCTTGTCCCCTCCCATGGTGGCAAAGGGGACCCTAGTTGTGCTCATGAGCTGCACTCACCCAGCATCACTGCTGTTCCCACAGAGCAGGGCGTCCAGAGCTCCCTCCAGAAAGTAGAAATTGGCTTAGCAGTTGGAGAAAGAACAACACATTAAAAAAAAAGAAAATAAACCCCCCGCAAACATTGATTATTAAGCTGTTGGCAGCTCCTCACTGCCACGGAAATGCCCTGAATCCCAGCATCAGGCACTGAGTTATCTCCTTTCTGCTGAATTTTCTGTTTGCTTCACCCACCCAAAGTGGTGTCTCCCAAGCCCACAAAGAGCTTTGGAAACAGCCAGGAAGGATGAGGCCAGCCCTCCTGGGAAGAAGGGTTAACATCTGCTTGAAGGATCAGGGCTGGAAAGTGTACAAAATAGCAGGACATTCCCAGGGAGCATTGAGCATGAGGGACTTCTGGGATCCCAAAAAAAGCTTGGGGAGATGGTTTGGTAGGGCTCCATCACCACCACCTTTCTCCTGCTGCTCCCTTCCCAATCAGTCTATACCTGGTGGGAAAACCCACCTTGCCCACAGGGTCCTTAAAGCTGCTCCTTCCAGCTGAAGCACAGACTCAGAGCCACAGGAGCTACCAAGAAGAGCCACCACAAGTCACCTTCCCCTGGGGAAACATAGATGAAGACCTGGAGACACCCACCCCAGAACATGGTAGAGGATAGCTGGACCTCATCCTGGGCATCACAGGCACTTCCAAGGAGCCACCCAGGGATTTCTGATTTCTGGAGCTGCCTCAAAAATAACCCCCACCTCCACTTGGCATCTTGCCACCAGGCTTTTATTTCATGGTATCATAGAATGGTTTGGATTGGAAGGGACCTCAAAGATCATCTAGTTCCAACCATGGGCATGGACACCTCCCACTACACCAGGTTGCTCAGTGCCTCATCCAGCCTGGCCTTAAACACCTCCAGGGATTGAGGGGGCATCCACAGCCTCTCTGGGCAACCTCTTCCAGTGTCTCACCACCCTCACAGGAAAGAACATCTTTCTTCTCCAGCCTAAATCTTCCCTCTTCCAATTTGCATGCATCACTCCTAGTCCTGCCATCACAGATCCTACTAAAAAATCCTCCTGCAGCCTTTCTGAAGCCCCCTTCAGGTATTGAGAAGTCACTGTGATGTCCCCCCTGAGCCTTCAGGCTGATATTTAACCTCCATGGGCTGAAGGAGGGGACATCCTGCTCTGTCAAACCATTGGTGATGTGTTTTTGGCCTGGCCCCAGGAGCTGCCAACCTGAACACGTGGCCACAGGGGCTGTTGCTATTTGCACTGTGCTCATTAGATGCCACAGATTGAATTTTCAGCCTTCCTGTAATTAATGCCAGAGCTCCTCATACAGTTGGGCAGAGCCACTCCGCCGAGGTGTAACCTGACCTTCTGTTGAGCTCTGCCCAGTGCCCTAAGTGAGACCTGAATCATTCCCCCTCTCTGCTTGGTAGATTTTCTGAGATTTTTTTTACATTTTCCCAGAGTTTAAAAAAACCCAAAAAATAAAGAACAAATTAAAGATCCACTATGCTTTTTTTCCGGTCAAAGAAATGAGTAGGAAAGCAGCAAATATGGAGAACCTGTGCTTAATCCCACCTCTCCTTCCTGTTATCTGTCAGGGCTGGGTCCCTGCCTGCAGTGCTCACTAGGGAAAGTCCAGTGATGAAAGTGGGTGATAAATGTTCTTCCTGCATCCTTCCCTCTCGTTTTCCACCCAAAATCTCATCTGCTCCTGGAGGGTTTGCTCTCCCTGCTGTGACAAGCCAGATGGAGCAGCTTCTTTCCAGTGCCCACCCTGCTGGGGAGACTGGGCTCTCACTAGCAAGTGGGAGGAGATGGAGATTCTGGTTTGTCATGTCCTTCCCACATTTACCTTGCCCAGGTGATTGTCTTTTTCCCTGGCAAGGAGGATTTTATCCCGTCTGCCCATCCTGCAAGTGTGCTCAACCCCCGTTTCATTCACTGGCAAAGCACCTTGGCAGGAAGATCCATGCAAGCAAACCATGATGGTGTGACAAGAGTGGGACTGAAGAATCTGAGGAGCAAACCTGGCTCATGAGTCAATGGAGGAGGGTTGACATGAGCCTTTACCTTCATCATTGATGTAGGCCTCAAAATCAAAGGTGCTGTTGCTGGTGAAATTGCTGGTGAAGTTGCTGAAGATGCCATCAGTGAAGTTGCCATAGAGTGTTGCATTGGCCAACGTGTCATTGTCCATCCCCCAGTCCTCCAGCAGGGTGTCATTCAGGGGGGGCCACCTCACACACTTCTGTCGGAGGTTCCCCATGAAGAGCTGGAGGCCAATGAGGGCAAACACGCTCAGGCAGAAGACTGTGAGGATCATGACATCTGAGAGCTTCTTCACTGACTGGATCAGAGCCCCAACGATTGTCTTCAGCCCTAGGGAGGAGATCACAGAATCACCCAGAATCACAGAATGTCAGGGATTGGAATGGACCTCAAGAGATCATCTAGTCCAACCTCCTGCTGGGACAGGAACACCCTTCTGTGTTCCAGCTTGCACCCACTGCCCCTTGTCCTGTCACTGTAGGTCACTGAGAAGAGCCTGGCTCCATCCTCCTGACACTCACCCTTTACATATTTATCAACATGTCTGAGGTCACCCCTCAGTCTCCTCTTCTCCAAAGATCCAGAGATGCTACTACTGAGCTGATTGCTTGTTCAGTAATTGAGGAGAACATTCTATGACATTCCCAAAAGGTGGGGATGTTTGGTATCACTAACTTCACCACCCCATGTGGTCAGACCCCCAGTTCTCTGCCCCACATTGTTGAGCAGCATAAACCCTTCCCCCAGAACTGTCACCCTTGTGCCATCCAAGCCCTCCCATGACAGCCTTACCCTGGGCATCACAAACCAAACCCCAATCCAGCTCTGGCACTTGGCAAAGCAATTTCCCACCTCAGCTGGAAGATGTTGAGCACCACTCCCAGCTCCTGAGAGACCTATGTGGTCCAACACCCCCATATACTGCTGTCTCATGAGTGGCCAGGAGCCCAAACGGACCCTCTACCTTGATCCCTTCAACCTGGAGAAACCTCAAGATGAGAGAAAAGGTGACAGTGACATCCCCATTAAGGAAGGGGATTAACTCAGCTGCCTCCCCCCCCTGCCCCAGCATCACTGTTTTCTCTGCAGAGGTGGCTCATCCACAGGTCCTTGGAGAGCTTTAGACATGGTGGATGTTGTTCCTACATGGCTGATGGGCAATGCCAGGCCATCCTGACATGGATCCTAGAGACAGCTGTGAGCACACAGCTTTCTCAGGTGGAGGCAGTTCTCTGGGGACACATGATTTTTATCTGTCATCATGACAGTACCCTCCCTCCCCATATTATTTGGGTGAAAGCCTGGATCTCCAAGGGCTTGCCTGCGCTGGGAAAGAGCTGAAGAGGGTCGTCCTTAACCAGCCTATTTTTGCAGCTGTTATTTCTGCAGAGCCTCTTGGGGAGATGACATTTCAGAAAGAAGTAGCAGTTTACATTTTCCTAAATGCAATTTTTAGCCTGTTTGATGGAGGCAAAACCCCTTCAAGTATGAACTCTTAAAGATTTGGGAATATCAGGGGCAGGAGAATTTATTCACCAGAGGAAAGTGTCATTTTTGGTTCAATCTCACACTTCAAGGTTTCTGACTGATCAATTCTGTGAGCTTGGACTCAAGCAGGGTCTATCAGAGCAGGGCATCAAAATGGGATCAAATTTGGGAAATGGCCTCCAACATCAACAGCCTGGAAGTTTGGGATGATGTTAAACACTTGCCATGTGGCTCTTGCACCGTAACACCCATGAAATTACAGAATCATGGACTGATTTGGGTTGGAAGGGACCTTAAAGATCATCCAGTTCCAACCCCCCTGCCATGGGCAGGGACACCTCCCACTAGATCAGGCTGCTCAGTGCCTCATCCAGCCTGACCTTAACCACCTCCAGGGATTGAAGGGGCATCCACAGCCTCTCTGGGCAACCTATTCCAGTGTCTCACCACCTTCACCACAAAGAATTCCTTTCTTTTATCTAACCTGAATCTTCCCTCTTCCAATTTGCATCCATTTTTCCTTATTCCTTCTATTTTTCTCTCAGAGCTGTCAGAAAACCAAGGAATTGCTGTGAACTGAGCTTGGGGAAGGGGAAGATGTGGAGAGGAGACTATTTCTTTATGTCTCACCTGGTATCACAGTGATGGTTTTCAAGGCACGGAGGACACGGAAGGTCCTGAGAGCAGAGATGTTCCCCAAGTCCACAAACTCAGTAATATAGCTGCAGGACAAGAGAGGAGAGGGATTCAAGAGCTTTGCCAGGCACCCACTCCTTGTTTCTCATCCTTCCTCCCCACAGTCCCCACTCTGGGTACCGTGCCCAGACCTCCTGTCCTCCCACCATCCCACCGAACTCACGCCATGGAGATGACCATGAAGTCCAGCCAATTCCACGGGTCACGTAGGAATGTGAAGTCATCGATGCAGAAGCCTCTCGACAGTATCTTGATGAGGGACTCAAAGGTGTAAATCGCAGTGAAGGTGTATCTGCAATGGGACAGTGACTCAGGGGGTGCTCACCTGGGTCCAAGGGCCAGCTCAGGATGAGATTTTCTCCTCCTGTGTCAGTGAGACCACCTTGGGGAGCTGAGTTTGGGGAGACACAGGCTTTGTGATATGCTTGGGCACTACAGGTGGTTTTCATTTCATCTCATAAAAAAACTTGTGACATTTTGAGGTACCAGTCTCTTTGGCGACCATTTTGTGACCCCTCTCATCCCTGCTGATGTCCCACATCACCACACTTTCTGTAAAACTCTGCTGAGAACTGATTGTACTTTGCCTTCTGGGGCTGTTTGTTCACCCTCCTTGGACTGATGAACCTGCTCGGTCTCTCCAGACCATCACCATTGACCTGACCTGCTCTGCAGTGATCTTCTGTCACAGGGACCCTCACCAGATCCTGGGCAGCTCTGAAACAATCCCACTCTTTGCAGTGACTAATGCAGAGCAAGGCTATCCCTTCTTAGCCCAAGAGGGCCATCAGCATCCCCCTAGTGACACCTTCATCTGAAAGGTGCCTAAATCCCAGCACCCCTCTCTCAGCCTCCTGAGAATGGCCAAGCTGGGATGACCCCCATGACTGGGGAGGTTGTGGGAGACAGGAACTTACTCCACGTTCTTGGACCACGCCGGAGGGTTGCTCATGGTCATAAACACACAGTTGGTTAAAATGGTAATCATGATGAACATGCTGAATAATTTAGAACCAGGTCAAGGAGAAATGATGTGTTTGTTGCCTATGTCCTCCCCCTTTCTATGACCATCCTGCTCCTTTGTGTCCTGGCTCCCATCTCTGCCCCCTGCCCTGGCCTGCTCCTCTTACAGCTCCCTCCTGGCTCAGTCCTGTGCTCAGTCTTTACCCTTAGTCTCCCCTGGTCTCTGCTTTCCCCTTCTGCCCCCTCCCCACCTCTGCTGTGCTGACTCTGCCTCCCTGCTTGTCCTCTGTTCTCCTTCCTCTCCTTCAGTCCACGATGGAGCCTTCTCCATGTGTCAGCTCCCTCTGCCACAAACATCCCCTCTTTTTCCTCCTGCTTCATGGCCACCAACCCCTGCTGCCACCTTCCCAGCCATCACAGTGCTCCTCTTGCTCTTGTGGTCTTTCCATCTCTGCTTGTCTCACACCAAACCCTGTCTCCACCCCTGTACCCCAATGTCATGGTTCCTCTGCCTTGCCTCTCCTAAAAGCATTCTCTGAGCTCCCCAGTTCACCCACTGCCCAGATGGGACAGGATCTGACCTCTTAATATTTTCCTTCCTTTCCAAGTATCTTCAAACCTCAGAGACCTTGAATCTCTCCCTAGGAATCTCCACCACTTGGGTTTCTTCCCTTCTCCAACCAAACTAATTCCTCCCTTCTTCAACCTTGGTGCCTCCAAGGTGCCTGAAGCCTTCAAGCATCTACTCCCTGGGAGGGGAGCAAAGCACTGTCATGGCTGGGCAGTGTGTCCTGGCCAGAGCAGGGACCATCCCAGGAGATCTGCTCACCACACCATCACAAAACACTTGTCTCAACCTTTTCCAAGAGCTGTTTTCACTCTGAGCTTCAGGGTTAGACCTGGCAACAGAGCAGCAGCACAGAGGGCAAGGATATGAATGGATCAGCACTTTGATGGCTCCTCTGCGGATGGGGTGGAAGGGTCCCAGCATGTAGAGGGCAGGGGTTGCTGAGAAGCGGAAGATGGACTTCCCTTTGTTGAGGACTATAAATGTCTGTGGAGAAAAGAGAGGAAGGAGATGGGTTAGTTCTTCTGCACATCCCTAAAAACACCCATGGATCAAGTGCTGCCATTAGAGGTGGAACTTCCATAAGTGGTTTGATCTCCAGGGGCTCAACGCTTTGCAAAGAAACAGATGCTCTGCTTTGGAGAGGCAACCACAGAAGTTTGGGGCTGTGGATCACCAAGATGGACCCACATAAGACCTTGGGGCATGGTGGAAAGGAGAAGAGGGTCCATGCTTTGGTCTTTTTCTTGGCAGTTACCAAGTTTATTGCCAAGCTTACCCATGGGTTAACTTTGCAAAGAAACAGATGCTCTGCTTCAGAGAAGCAACCACAGAGGTCTGGGGCTGTGGATCACCAAGATGGATCCGGATAAGATCCTGGGGCACGGTGGAAAGGAGAAGAGGGCTCATGCTTTGGTCTTTTTCTTGGATTTACTGAGCAACCTGGTGTAGTGGGAGGTGTCTCTGCCCAAGGCAGGGGGTTTAGAACTAGATGAACTTTAAGGCTCCTTCCAACCCAGATCTATGATTCTCTTGTTGAGTCTACCCATGGGCTAAGCTACACCCCTCACCTTCTTATCCTTGTAGAAAGGATCCAGGTCCTCCAGAGGGGTCCCAATGAGCTCCAGCGGTGGGTCGCCATAGATGAGGGGCAGGTTCTTGCCTGCTTCCAGGTCGCTGCTGGGCTTGAGCTCCTCTTCCTCCGGCATCTCCACCTGCTGCCTCTTCAGCTTGAGCGCGGCAGCCTCAGCCATGCGCTGCTCGATGGCGGCCAGCGAGGCCGGTGTGAAGGGACGGAGGTTCTCAGGGCCCGGGATGTGCGGCAGGCCGGCCATCCTCTCATTCTGCTCCCAGCCTGCTGGGGGAAGAGAAGGGCTGAGAAGGCAACACCAGCTGGTGCTGGTTTAGGGCCATTCTTCCCTCGCCCCACAAAGCCGGGGGGTGGCAGGATGGCAGTGGGTTTTCTGCAAAGGAGGTTAGTGCAGAAATGGAACTTGCAAGAAAGGGGATTTCATGTGAATTGAATGTACCCAGTGTGTTCCTGCTTCTCCTCATCCAGCCCCTCATCAAAAAGCACTATCAGATTGAGTGCACAGAATCAACACAGAATGTCAGGGATCGGAAGGGACCTCAAGAAATCATCTAGTCCCACCCCCTGCCAGGGCAGGAACATCCAGATCAGGTCACACAGGAAAGTGTCCAGTTGGGGTTTGAATGTCTCCAGAGAAGGAGACCCCACACCCTCTCTGGGCAGCCTGGGACACTCTCACCCTGACAAAGTTTCTTCTCCTATTTCTGTGGAATCTGTGTTCCAGCTTGAACCCATTGACCCTTGTCCTGTCATTGGAGGTTACTGATCTGAAACAAGCTGGTATTCATGTGTGGAATAGATGTTGAGGCAAAGCTTGAGGGGAGGTAACTCAAAGAAAGGACCTCTCTGGTGTCTAGCAAGCCTTTGCTGGGCATTTCAACCTGGCTAAGGGGATGGAAGCCTGTTCCTCCATGCATCTGGTCCCCACTTTGCTCTCTCCAAGACTTTTTGTTGCTCTGCTGCTCAGCGGAGCCATTCTTATCTCTCCCAAGTGGAGCGCCCTATTCCTGTCTTGGGGGGCAGGGGATTGGACTAGATGATCCTTTGAGGTCCTTTTCAATCCCTTACATTCTGTGACTCTGTGATCAGGGGACACTGGGCTAGAGGCACATCTGTGCCTCCTCCTCCCCTAAACCACTGAGAAGAGGGACTCTTCCCTGCACCAAAACTACATATATTAGTGATGGGACAAGGGGCAGGGGTTTGAAACTAGAGCAGGGCAGGGTTAGATTAGACATTAGAAAGAAGTTCTTCCCCATGAGAGTGGAGTCATCATGGCTTGTCCACAGGGACACCATGAGTGTGGTGAGACACTGGAAGAGGTTGCCCAGAGAGGTTGTGGATGCCCCCTCAATCCCTGGAGGTGTTTAAGGCCAGGCTGGATGAGGCACTGAGCAACCTGGTGTAGTGGGAGGTGTCCCATGGCAGGGGCATTGGAAACAGATGATCCTGAAGGTCCCTTCCAAACCAAACCCTTCTATGATTCTATGATTCTAAATCCATCCCTTGGGATGAAGCAGGGACTGAACTCAGGCTGCACCATCTGTGGGGCAGGAACCACCTTCATCTTGGCCTTCCAACAGCCCCTTGGTGGCTCCAGCACCTGGGCTTTGATGCACCATCCTAGTGCAGCTGGTAGAGAGATGGGAACAACTTGCATGGATGCCTTTTGGAATAGGGAAACATTTTTTAAAAAAAAAAAAGATCAAGACTCAAGAGCATCAAGTTTTGTATTTAAACCTTTTTTTTTTTCATTTAAACCTTTTTTGGAAGAAGGAGTGTTTTGTCCTTGCAGAGCAGACTTAGCCAATGGTTTGATTTGGAAGGGACCTCAAGGATCATCTGTTCCCCCCTCCCCTAATAATAGGATAAATGGAGTTGGGTCACTGCAGAGTGGAGCCTGGCACTGCCTAAAACCCAGCTTGTGGCCCAAACTGCTAGAAAAGGGAGAGCCTGGAGCAGCCACCCCAGAGGGACACAACCCCATCTCACCCAGCTGGGTGTGAGGAAGAGACTCAGCTCCCAGTTCATCCCAGTGCTCCCAGTTCATCCCCTCAGCCCTCCCAGTGCTCGCAGTCTGGACTCAGGACTCTCCCAGTGCTCCCAGTTCACTGCAGTGCACTCCCAGTGCTCCCAGTTTGCACCCTACCCCCTGAGGCAGTGCCCCCAGTTCACTCCCAGAGCCCTCCCAGTCTGGACTCAAGACCTTCCCAATGCTTCCAGTTTCCCCCCAATGCCCTTTCAGTCTTGCTTCGAGACACTCCCAGTGCCCCCAGTTTACCCCAGGGCTGTCCCAGTACCCCCAGACTGAACTCAAGACCCCACCAGTGCTGCCAATAGAGCCCTGACTCCTCTCCCAGTGCTTGCAGTCTGGACTCAAGACACCCCCAATGTCTTCAGTTCCCTCTTCCCTTCCACCTCAGTGCTCCCACTTCACTCCCAGAGCCCTCCCAGTCTGGCCTCAAGACCTTCTCAATGCCAGGTGTCCCCCACCAGACCTCCCAGTTCAACTCCATCTCCTGGGGACCCTTGCAACTCACAGGAGATTGTTGGTCCATTCAAAATGGGGGTTTGCAGAGCTTTTAGGGCATGTGTGAATTATGGACCATTGCTCCTCAGAGCTCCAGCTCCTTCAGCAGCTTGTTGCTCTCCAAGGCTTTGGTGTGTGGGTTCTCCATGGTCCAGGTCTATCCTGAACACTGAGTATGTGGGGTGCTACATGGTCCAGGTCTTTCTTGGAGCCTCCCATTGGGCTCTGCCCCTCCAAAGCCCCAGCAATATCCTGTCCCTGCCTCCAGCTGCCACCAACCATCATCCCAGGAGTCAGGTTTCTCCGTCCCCATGACTCTGCTCATTCCTGCAGCAGCAGGAGCAAGCATAGGAGGGGAGCTCGAGCAAGGAGCACCAGTTTTGCTTTTGGTCCAAGCCTCCTCTTCCTCTCACCAGGCTGAACCTACTGAGCTGTGCTGGTCCTGCTGCTGATGGAGCAGGGACCAGGCAGGGAGCTTGTAGCCACAGAGGATGATGCTGAGGGCTGGCAGCTCTGTCCAAGGCAAAACAGGGAGTCCTCAAAGGGGATGCTGCCCCTTGTAATGACAATATTCTGACTGGGTTTTTTTGGCTCTTTTGCAGCACCTGGTCCTGCTTGGACTCGTTTGCAGACACCCAGAGATAGTGGGATGAGCCAGGAAGCAGCAGCAGGACTTGAGCCTGTGCCCATCTTTCCCACACTGCAGCCTGAAGCCATCATCATAGAATCATAAAGTTGGAAGGGGCCTACCAGGGCCATGTACTGTCACCCTGTCCCTGCAGTGACAGGGACATCCTGCACTACATCAGGTTGCTCAGAGCCTCAGCAAGCCTGGCCTTGGATGTCTCCAGGCTTGATGGGGCCTCCATCACCTCTCCGGGCAACCTGGGCCAGTGTCTCCCCACCCTCATTGGCAAGAACTTCTTCCTCATGTCCCATCTAACCCTGCCCTGCTCTAGTTTCAAACCACTGCCCCTTGTCCATGTATCTCCACGTGTTTCCATGCCCTCCATGCCTCAGCTTTCCTGGAGCCCCTTCAGGCACTGGGAGGCCACTGGGAAGTTTCCTTGGGATCCTTCTCTTCTCCAGTCTCAACAGCCCCAGCTCTCTCAGCCTGTCCAAGGAGCAGAGGTGGCTCCAGCCCCTCTTGTGGCCTCCTCTGGACCTCAAAGCAGCATCTCTGGTCTGCTGCTGCTTCCCAAAAGAGAAGGGGCCAAGAGCCAAAGTGGGTCTCAGCTACACAGCCCTCCCTCCCCCAGTGCACCCAGTTCCCACATTAATGTGAGTGTATGAGATGACTGAGTCCCACCATCCCATGAGAAGCAGCTCACCCTGGAATCAGCCACCTTCTGCTGTCAAAGTGGGGTAAACAGCCCCTCTGCTCAAGATCACACTCTTTCCAAGACCAAACTGATCAAGAACAAAATCTATGGTGAAAGCCACAGCCACAGGTGCTGCTCTGGCCACCAGTTTTCCAGTTGTCCCGAGTCCCTCCTCTCCCCAGAATCACTTATTAGAGGCAGACTCTCCACCCATTGCCTTCCATGCTAAAGCAATTAACAGTTACACTCAAGATCTTTTGCATTCTTAATGATTTTATGATAAAATCAGTCACTTCATGTGTCTCTGCAAAGCTCTGATCTACTATTTATTGCCCTCTCAGATTTTGGACTCCCAGCCAAGTTGAATAACTCCATTTTTTCACTGTGACAAACTCAAGCTGCTGTTTTTGTCCACACTGTCCATGTCCAACATGTTGGCACACTGATGAGCATCTCACCCCCACCCAGTTCAGCCCTGTCAGTCGCCAGCAGGCAACTAGGAGCTGGTCCCTGCTTGGGAGAACTTGGCCCCTCACTTCAATTGAAATTCAGTTCCCTTTGATATTTTTGAAACTCTGAGGCCACACAAGTGAATCAGCCTCCAAAATAACAGGAGCAATTTTGGAAGCTACCAGAGATGCTGCCTAGGTTCTGTAGAATCCAGACAGATGAGGGTGGTGAGGTCCTGTCTTGAGACAGGCTGGAAATTCACCACATCCAGAGCTGGCACTTCATCCCTGCACAGAAAATAGACCCCTGCAGGCTGAGGAAGAGGGGGGAGAGCCCTCTTGGCTGCTCTGTGCAGACTTGTGGCAGTGGGGACACACAGAGGGTGGCTGGGGCCTTCCTCCATCCTGCTGGCCCATGGCTGAGCCCACCACCTTGGCCCCAGGGCTCTGCTCCCCAGCCTGGAAAGCCTAGAGAAATGCACTTGTTCCTTCACCATCCCCAGGGCTGGGTTAACAAAGATGGAGAGAAATGGGGTGTTCTGGAGAAAAGACAAGCTGTTCTGGGGAGACCTCAGCTCTACAGTCACCCAGAGCATGGAGCCAGAAGTGGGATCCTCCAAGGACCCAAAAACCAGGACTACCAAAAACACACCTTGAGGAGCTGCCATCTGCAAACCTGCCTTCAAAATTCAGCCTCTTAACTGGAGATGATTTGGAAAGCCCTCAGAAGAGGTCAGCAGAAACACAAGTCCAAGAGAGAAAACAATGCAGAGGGTCACCAGCAAGTGTAAATCAGTTTCACTCACCGAGGACCAGCAGAGCCAGATGATGCTCAGCCAAGTGCTCCCAGCACACGAGGATGCCCTGCAGCAGGGATTAGCGTGGGAACAAGGCAGGAGAGAGAGCAGGAGAGGCAGTGCCAGGGAGCCAAGGGCTGGCCACGCTCTCAAAGCTACTACAAGTTAATGCAGGAGGAGATAATCCAGCATCCCAAGAGCTCTGGAAAGCAGACCTTGTTGCACATACCACTCAAACCCATTGCAGAGAGATTGCAGTCCTGCAGCTCATTGCCTGCACTGAAACCAGCACCTAGAGGCTGACTGTGCAAAGAACAACCCAACCCTCTCCTTTCCTTCCTTATTTTTCCCCCCAGGACACCCAGGGTGGGGCAGGATGTTACAGTGGGGATCAGCTGGGCCAGCAGGGTTTGGGGATGAGTCACAGTGCACTGATGGGTCCTCAGTCATGTGCATCCCAAGTGCTGCTACAAAAATCATCCATCCCCCACGCACTGCTCCCCACAGGAGCCCCTCGCCCACCCACTAGACCCCATGGGTCTCACTCTCCTCCAACCCTGCCCCCTCTCCACCCCTGCATGTCTTAAATATATTTCAAAAACCAAACCCACATGGGCTGTGAGTTCTGCTGCTTTGATTCCAGATCAGACCAAGGGCAGAGATACATGTGGCAGTTGTGATAGTATTTAGATACAAGAAGATTGAGGAGCCTTATGATAATGATAAAGCTCATCTGTTGCTAGAGGAGGCTCCGGAGACGCTGGGAGGGCTGGAGCCCCTCTGCTGTGAGGGGGGGCTGAGAGTGTTGGGGGGACTCAGCCTGGAGAAGAGAAGGCTGTGGGGAGACCTCAGAGCCCCTTCCAGCTCCTAAAGGGAATCCAGGAAAGCTGGGAAGGGCTCTGGAGTAGGGAGTGGAGCTGTGGGATAAGGGGGAGGGGAGATTGAGGTGAGATCACAGAAAGAAACCCTTTACTATGAGGGGGGTGAGCCCCTGGCCCAGGCTGCCCAGAGAAGTTGTGCCCCATATCTGGAGGGGTTCAAGATCAGGTTGAATGGAGGTTGCAGCGACCTGGGCTGGTGTGAGGTGCCCTGCCCAGGGGAGGAGGTGGAAATGGATGTTCTTTAAGGTCCCTTATGACACAAACCATCCTGTACTTCTATGATAAATATCTGAGTCCTTATCCCTTCTGCATTTCCCACCTCTGTGCTCTGGGCACTCCTCCACAGTGGTGGGACAAGAGTGGGAAGGAGAAGGAGCAGGGACAAGGCTGCCAGTGCATGCAGCAAGGCCCCAGCAGCTGGGAGCTGCCACACAGAATGCCATGTCACTCCTGCACTGTGGGGACAATGTCATCTCTGCCCTTGGCTTTGTCTGAGCTTTGGGATCTTTGGCTTTTCTAGTGATACTGGAGCACATGGTGCTTTATTCTGAAGTCTCTTCTGGTGTGATCTGTGGTGTATCACGTCTTAGAATCATAGAATCACAGAATGGTTTGGGTTGGAAGGGACCTTCAGGATCATCTAGTTCCAACCCACCTCCCACTACACCAGGTTGCTCAATGCCTCATCCAGCCTGGCCTTAAACTCCTCCAGGGATTGAGGGGCCATCCTCAGCCTCTCTGGGCAACCTCTTCCAGTGTCCCACCATTCTCAAAGGAAAGAATTTCGTTCTTATATCTAGCCCAACCTCCCCTCTTCCAATTTACATCCATTATTCCCAGTCCTTCCAATCACATATCCTATTCAAAAGTCCTACCCCAACCTTTCTGTAGCCCCCTTCCTTCAGATATTGAGAAGCTCCTCTGAGGTTCCCCTCAGCCTTCTCATCTCCATACTGAACAACCCCAGGTCGTTCAGCCTGTCCTTCATCATCTGAAGAAAACAGCAGTCACCAGCAGTGCCTGCTGTCCTGAGACAGTCCTCCCAGGGAAGATGCTCTTCCATCCCTGATTTCCATTTGCCCCCAGACATTCCTTGTACCACTGAAGCCAACTCTCCTTCCCAGGGGTGACATCCTGATCTATGGACACAAAAAGGAATCTTCATTTACAAGATGAGAGCCACAAAATGCAAATAAAAAGTCCCAAAAAGCACAAGATCATACAAAGTCTGAATCTGCCCTTTATCTACTCTGTATCTATCTTGAAGAAAGGTCCTATGGGGTGCATATTCCCAATCTGATTTTCCCCAGGTTTGGGAAAAAAAAAAAAAGTGTGTGTGTGCTGGGAAACAGGAAAAAAAATAAAATAATGTGAATTGTTTTCATTTTTTTTTTCTTCCCACAAATAGCACAGGGGGTGGAGAGAGTGGCTTGAAGTCACCACAGGAGTGACTTAACAAGCAGGGCCTGGAGCTGCATCAGCATTTTTGGGATGATACGAGTTTCTACTGGTAACTGTGATAAACACCCTGACAAAATTAGCTATTTTATAAACAAGTTTATGTCCCTTTCAGTAACATGATAATGTGCTATTCGAGGGCCTGATGTTTACTACCCCCAGATATATGGCTGTCCCTGAAGCCTCTGCTGTAGCTGAAGTACAAAGGCTGACTGGGGAGACACGTGAAGTTCTCAAAAATCTTCTTCTGCAAACAAATGCCACAGTGGACGCTGCTTCCAGGCCCAACACAAAGTTGCTCTGTTTTTGAATGGCTCTTCTTTTTTTTTTTGCAGGGTTTCAAGGAAGGGAAATAATGCCAGAAAAAAACCCAAACAAAAACAAGAACAAAGCAACAATTCAGAGAGAGTCAGCCTCATCCTTTTTCCCTTCTGTTTTCAATAACTGTGGTCTTGGAAGAGTTGGAGAGTGAGAAAAAAATATATAACAATTTTCCAGTGTTATACTTTTGAATTAATGAGGGTTTTTAAGAGCTTGGCTGGAAAGTGGATGAGCTACATGTCTCAAATACCAGCCTCTTGCCCTACCAAGCCCATCCAGAACCACTGGTCCCTACCAGTGACATGTCCTCTGCACCCACTACTGTCATCACCATGGATTTTTATCCTCCTCTGGGTGTGTTTTGTTCCTTTGCCTGAAGCCCAGTCTAAACCAGCTGTACTGACTGGAATGTGGGATGCTTCCAAGCAGCATCCCTCATCTCAGGGAGTTGGATGAAGCTGCTTGTGGCTGCCCCATGGCAGAGGGAAAGGAACAGTCTGTTAAAATCCTTGGAATACAACCATAAAGCAAGCCCAGTGCTGGTGGATATCTTTCCCCAGCACGACCAAGGGGACTGAGATGCTCTTCAGGTGCCATCACAGTCCCTCAGGATGTCCCAGCCCAGCTGAGGTCACTTGCTGCAGATCCCCACAGCACCACTGCTGCAGGGAGGTTTGTGTGGGACAATGTTTTTTCTTAAGGCCATGGTGAACGAGTTCACTGCTCTGGGGGTAACTTTGTTACTCTGGTTTCTGCCTGCTTGAAAGCTGCCTTTCTTGGGCAGACCTAGAGAATCATACAATAGTTTGGGTAGGAAGGGACCTTAAAGATCATCAAGTTCCAACCTCCCTGCCATAGGCAGGCACACCTCTCACTAGATCAGGCTGCTCAGTGCCTTGTCCAGCCTGGTCTTAAACACCTCCAGGGATTGAGGGGGCATCCAAAACCTCTCTGGGCAACCTCTTCCAGTGTCTCACCACCCTTACTTGTAAAGAATTTCTTTCTTATATCTAGCCTGAATCTACTCCCTTTCCAACTTGCATCCATTATTTCTAGTCCTCCCATTACATATCTTCTTAAAAAGTCCTATCCCTCCCTTTCTGTAGGCCCCCTTCAGGTATTGATAAGCTGCCTTTGTAGCTTATCAAGGTAGAAGGTCTCTAAACGTTCACCAGCCATTTTCCCAGCAACTGCCAACCCAGTGATCCACTTTGGGACAAGGACATCCTACACCTGGGAGCTGTGCTGGCTCTCAGGTGAGGTACACAGAGCAGCAAGAAGGACATGATGCCTGTGAGGACAGACTGAGAGAGCTGGGGCTTCTGAGGCTGGGAAAGAGACCTCCCAGTGGCCTCCCAGTGCCTGAAGGGGCTCCAGAAAAGCTGGGGAGAGGTTGTTTGCCAGGGCATGGAGACACAGGATGAGGGGCAGTGGTTTGGTTCCCCATGAGGCTGGGGATACACTGGGTCAGGTTGCCCAGAGAGGTGGTGGAGGTCTCATCAAGCCTGGAGACATCTAAGACGAGGCTTGCTGAGGCTCTGAGCAACCTCATCTAGTGCAGGATGTCCCTGTCACTGCAGGGGGATGGCACTAGATACCTCTGAAGGTCCCTTCCAACCCTGTGATTGATTCTATGATTCTGTACCCGTGTTTCTGGGCAAGTTACAGCAGCACCTTCAGCCAGGTCCCACCACCATGGCTGCTCTGTGGATGACAGCCCAGGAGCTGCTCTCTTTCCCAGCTCCTCACAGAGCCTTGGCCATCAATGTCTTCCTTTGGAGAGCCAAATCCTTACAACTTAGCACACGAAGGACCACCAGCCTCCCTGTGTGCCATGAGCCTCTTAACCCCCTCCAAAACTACACCCCCTCCCCAAAATACATCCCCTGCAGAGACATCTCCATTCCTGCCGCTGGCTCCATAATTTCCTTGGCAATTAATTTTGCACAATTCTCTGTTTGTTATTCACCTGAGCTCACTCAAACGCTGCCCCTGCTGTTGCCTGTTGGCCCATGTCCCTGCCAAGGGCACCTCCATGTCCTCAAGACCAGGGTGGCACACATGGGCTGGGAGCTGTGAAGTGCTGGGATGCTCTCCTGGGCCTCAGATGGAAATAGGAGGTTGCAACACCCAGCAGAAACGTGCTAACCCCCTCCTGCCTGGAGCTGGGGATGTGGCAGGGGGGAAGATACCAACCCATCCCCACCTCCTTTCTGTCTCCCCCCGACTCCCATGTCCCTGCCAACCTCCAGGGAGGGGATTTCTGGAAAGGGGACACCAGGGCAGATGGCCGCTTGTGTTTATTTTGGGGGGATTTTGGCTGTTGTGGAGGCTGGGAGGGGAAGGGTTAAAGCGGGGACCCTGTGCCTTGCCCACTCGGGTGTCATCCAACAATCCCCTCTTCTCCTCCCCGCCTCTGGCTTTCCTGTCAGTCTTGGAAAAGATCTGAGCTGTGCTTCCAGGGGGCTGCTGGTGGAAGGGAGAGTGGTGTGGGGCTGCCGTGACCTGCTACCCCCTAAGGGGTCTCCCAGAACCTAGGGGAGTGGGAGTGATGCAGCCACCTCCACAGGACGGATGCCAGGAGAGACACCATAGGGATCATAGAATCATAGAATAGTTTGGGTTGGAAGGGACCTTAAAGATCATCAAGTTCCAACCCCCCTGCCATAGGCAGGGACACCTCCCACTAGATCAGGCTGCTCAGTGCCCTGTCCAGCCTAGTCTTGAACACCTCCAGAGAGGGGGCATCCACAACCTCCCTGGGCAACCTGTTGCAATGTTTCACCACCCTCACTGTAAAGAATTTCTTCCTTATGTCTAGTCTAAATCTATCCCCCACTAATTTATATCCATTGTTTCTAGTCCTCCCATCCGATATTATGTTAAAAATTCCTTCCCCTGCCTTTCTGTAGGACCCCCTCAGGTACTGATAAGTTACTATGAGGTCCCCTCTGAGCCTTCTCTTCTCCAGGCTGAACAACCCCAACTCCTTCAGCCTGTCCTCACAGGGCAGTTGCTCCAACCCTTTGATCATCTTCGTGGCCCTTCTCTGGACCCTCTCCAATAGCTCAATGTCCTTCCTGTGTTGAGGGCTCCAGAACTGGACACAGTAACTCCAGGTGGGGTCTCACCAGTGCCGAGTAGAGGGGTAAAATCACCTCTCTTGACCTGCTGGTCACACTCCTCTTGATGCAACCCAGGATTTGGTTGGCCTTCTTGGCTGCGAGTGCACACTGCTGGCTCATGTTGAGTTTGTCATCAACTGACACCCCCAAGTCTTTCTCTTCAGAGCTGCACTCAAGCCACTCTCCACCCAGCCTGTGTCTGTGCTTGGGATTGCTTCGACCCAGGTGCAGGACCTTGCACTTGGCCTTGTTGAACTTCATGAGGTTGGCTTGGGCCCACCTCTCAAGCCTGTCAAGGTCCCTCTGGATGGCATCCCTTCCTTCAGGTGTATCAACTGCACCACACAGCTTGGTGTCATCTGCAAACTTGCTGAGGGTGCACTCCATCCCACTGTCCATATCTCCTACGAAGATGTTAAATAGCACTGGGATCACTAACAAGCAGCACTGGGAGCAGGTCCAGCACCTGATGCTCCCGTAGGATTGGCAATATCTGTGCCCCTGAAGCATCCCAGGACTGGGTGATGCCTGTTGTCCCATCACATCCTCTGTACCCTGATATCTCACTCAAACTGGGACCAAGACAGGTCACCCCATGCCCAGCTCCAGGCACTGAGCTTTCACTCCAGCCTTACATCTCCCAAAGGATCATTCAGTCCCACTTGGATCTGGGTAAGGGGGGACTGGGAGATGTTCCCAAAGGTTGTATAAATAACTAAGAAGGGAGGGAGCTGGACAGACAGACAGACAGGCACAGAGGCTGAGCACCCTTTCCCACATCTCCAGAGCTACGGCTGGGACTTTTGCCTTCCTATCTTCCCAAAGGATCCACCACCTCCTCCTGCTTCCCTTCTTCCACATAAATGACCTCATTAGTCCAACCTGCTGAAAACAGAAACCCTCTTCAATGCCTCACCATCACCAGCAGCCACTCTCTCTCCTACCCCTACATCCACTGAGTTTCCCAGATGCAGCTTCCTGCTCCACCCCGGCCCTTTTGCCCCGGGTGATGCCCATGGGAACACACTAGAAAGTACAAGATGCTATTTCAACATCAGCACGGGCCAGTCAAGGCAGGACTCTCTGTTCTTTAACTGATTCCTGTAAATATGCCCTTTCCCCCCTCCCCTCACATTAATGACATCAGGCATTTTCCTGTCAGAGACAGAAGGAGGCAGCTCCCTGGCTCACAGCATCAACCCATCCGTTAGGTGGGCAGGGTCCCCCCTGAATGCCAGGACCCCCACAGGGGTGTCCCCAAGGTTTATGGAGCTGTTGCCTGTGGGTGGTATCTGCTGTTGGATCTTCTGCTGAATGGGGCTGCTCCATTACACCCCATCCAGTGCAATTCCCTCTGCAGCTCAGCACCAGCTTCTAGGAGGCAGGATGTGGCCAAGAGGGATGGTTGCTGCTGGGAGGGATCTGGGGACCAAGCTGGATAATTGCCCCTGGACAGAGCCAAAAATGGCACTTTTGGGGGGGATGAGGTGAGTGATGGGAGCTCTGTAGAACCCTGTGCACCCACCGCAGGTCAGAGTGATGTGGGGGGGGCGGGTATTCAACACCCAAAAAACTGAGCCAAATCCCACCTGGCATTGCCTGTTTCTCCTTTGCCCGTGGGGAGACCTGACCCCCAAACCCCATATTGGGCTCACCCAGCATCCCAAAGCTGTTGGGTCTATGTGTGCATCCCACAGCCTCCCCATGAAGATGGGGCACAGCAGCCTCCTACTTCCCTGCCACCTTGTCACCATTCTATGGGCACAGCAGAGGGGTCCCACCTCCTCCTGCTGTCTCCACAGGGGTCTCTACCTGCTGCCCCAGGGGGACAGGGCCTCTGCTGGGACGATGCCTTCCCAAAAGAAGACACTATGAAGCAACCCCCCAGACCTTTCCTGCAACCTTGGCTTGGCCAAGCTGAGGTTTATATTTAGATCTCCAGGAGGGGAAGCCAGGAGAAAGAAAGGCAACTTGTGACTTTTCAGCCTTGCCTGTAGCTCCTTTCCTCGGGCTGGGAAGGTGTCTCAACAACCTGTCACATCCCCCACTGTCCCCTCTCATTCCTGGCAGCACTTCTGTGGCCACTGAGGGTCTGGTGGCTGCTGGCACCCGTGTCCCCATGTCCCGCCTGCACCTTTTGCAGGGACTTTCTCCCGCCATCCCAGGCTGTTTTCCATGCAGGGGGGATCTGGTGGGTGCCTACAGCCCTAAACACCACCCCAGCCAGGGTGAGGGCCATCCTGCTCCCATCCACCTCCGGTGCTTGAACTGCAAAGCCCCCCAGTGTTGCTTGTGCTGCTCTGGGCACCATGAGAATGACAAACCCTGTGACATCCAAGACCCTGGAGACCCTTCCCGGTGCCCTGGAATCTACTCAGGGCTGAAGCAGGTACTTACTGTCGGGTAGAGAGAGCAAAATCCCAAGGAGAGACCTTTTAGGGACAGAATTTCCCTCTCCTTCGACTCCTGGAGGCTTTTGGCTGCGCGAGTGGCCGTTGGCAGAGCAGCTGCTGCCGCTGTCAGATGGTCATGAGTGAAACCTGAGGACATGCGGGGTCCTTCAGGTAGCCTGGGCCCAGCTCAGCTCTGGCATTCGTCCCCTGCTGTGCCAATCATGGGGCTGCTGGTGCCTGCAAACCCCCCCAGTGCTGCCAGGGTCCTGTCTGCACAATCCTCCCCCCCCCCTTGCACTATGGCCACCACACGGATGTGGCCACCTCAGAGTGCTCATGGCGGTGGTCACAGATGTTGAGGTGGCTTCAGGCTGCCTTTGGCAACAAATGGGCCATGGAGAGGTGGAAAAGGATCCCTCACCCCTGTCAGCACCTCCCCATCCATCTCTCCTAGAAGTGACAGTGATATGTGATTTAGGCTTCGGGGGGGGGGGGCNTTAGTAGGATCTGTGATGGCAGGACTAAGAGTGATGGATGCAAATTGGAAGAGGGCAGATTTAGGCTGGAGAAGAGAAGAAAGAAGTTCTTTGCTGTGAGGGTGGTGAGACACTGGAAGAGGCTGCCCAGAGAGGCTGTGGATGCCCCCTCAATCCCTGGAGGTGTTTAAGGCCAGGCTGGATGAGGCACTGAGCAACCTGGTGTCCTTGCCCATGGCAGGGGGGTTGGAACTAAATAATCTTTAAGGTCCTTGCAACCCAGACCATTCTATGTTTCTATGATTCTATGATTTAGAAGAGCTGGGGGACACCAGTGAGGGTGGGGGACAGGCAGTGCAGTGCAAGATGGAGTGGGAGATGCTGAAGGTGCACTTTGGGAAGCACAACTTTGATTTCTTCAATTGAAAACCAACCCCAGTGCTCTTTTTTTGCTGGCTTGGAGGCCAAGCTGGGCTCAGAGCAGCCAAAGCCAAGGAAAGGAAGGAGTGGGATATCCAAGGTGTTGAGCACCCAGAGCCCACAGGGATCTCAGCAGTGAAGCAGCACCTTGTACCCACAGGCAAAGAGCATTCTCCATGTGACTGGTGGCCGTTGGTTTCAGCTGGCCGGGGGGGAAGGGACAGGATGTCTTCCTGCTGTGGCTGTGGGGACTTTCCAGTTGCTTTGTTGGTCACAGCAAGAAATTCAGGACATGCTCAGCAGGTCCCATCAGCTGCCGCAAACCCAACTTCATCACCACTGGTCTTTCTTTTGCTTTGCCTACAGCCTGGAGCAGACCTGAGGAAGGTGAGGATGAAGACCCTGGGATAGGGTTGGGAAGCTGGGGGGGTCACCCTGATATGCCCAGTTGGGCACTGGGCATGCACAAGGGCACAGTTCTGCCTCGAAAACCAGCTAAATCCCAACCAGAATGGGATCTTGGGGTCCTCAGAGATACTCAGAACTCTAATTCAGGAGACAAAAACTGCTTTGGTGGGTTAAGGGCACAGCCTGAGGGACTCTGAGGAGCTTCAGTTGTTACCTTCCTCTGAAGCTGCCAGGAGCATCCTGCATCACTTCTGTGGGGGCAACACCATCCCAAGGACATCTCACCCTTCCACAGATATCCCACTGCCCCAGGGCAGGATGAGACGCCCCTAGGGCAGGGTGGGCCATGGAGACTCCAGGCTACATCGTTTTGGTTTGAGAAGTTCACAGTTTGTGGCCATTTAGACTATTATTTAGACAATTATTCCATCAACCTGTGGATGCAGGAGGTTCTGGTGGGGCTGAGCTCTGGCTGGTCTCTGTGCAGGCAGGGGATGGGAAGAGACGAAGCTGCCTGTGCAGAGCAGGGTGGAAACCAGCTGTGCCACCAGCTGTGCCACCAGTTGTGCCACCAGCTGGGGCACCACGGGGAAGGGAGATTTGCAGGGAGAAATCCCCAAGAACTACAGGGATGAAGGAGCAGATGCGGTCATAAGGGGACCCTGGGCACCCAAGCAGGGTGGGCTAGCAGCCTCTCGGAGGAGGAGGCAAGGAAAGAAGCAAGAGGCAACTCTCTGAGCCCTCATCCCTGTCCTCTGCTCCATCCTTAACCCTCCCCTATAGAATCATAGAAAGGTTTGGGTTGGAAGGGATCTTAAAGATCATCAAGTTCCAGCCCCCCTGCCATGGACAGGGATACCTCTCACTACACCAGGTTGCTCAGTGCCTCATCCAGCCTGGCCTTAAACACCTCCAGGGATTGAGGGGACATCCACAACCTCTCTGGGCAACCTGTCCCAGCGCATTGAATCCCTCACCTGGCCGAAGCTGCAGAAGGGACTCCTGAGCCGGGGTCGCAGCTCTCGCTGGAGCTTTGGGAGGTGTGTGGGGTTGTCTCAAAGCTCCCTTACCTTTCTCTCAGGGCAGAGCCATTGGTTTCTGGCAGCCGGGCTCGGGGTGTGCGGCTCCTCCGCGCCGTGTCCGGGCGGTTCGTGCGGGGACTGAGCTCGGCGGGGCTGACACCCGGATCCCACGTCGGTTCCCGCAGCCGTGCGGTGGGGCCGCAGTGCCACCCACCGGCAAACACCCCCGCCACAGGTACCCGCAGAGCAGGGTGGTCCATGGGGACCCCAGCCGACTGCGACGTCCCGGTACACCTCGGTGTGGTTTGAGAAGCTCAGGGTTTATTGTCGTTTCGACAATTTCTTGAGGAAGACCAGAGGAAGCCATGGGGATAATGCAAGAGCTGGAGCCACCGCTGCTCCTTGGACAGGCTGAGAGAGCTAGGGCTGTTGAGGCGGGAGAAGAGAAGGCTCCCAAGGAGACCTCCCAGTGCCTGAAGGGGCTCCAGGAAAGCTGGGGGGGGGCTGTTTGCCAGGATATGGAGACACAGGATGAGGAGCAGCGGTTTGAAACTAGAGCAGGGCAGGGTGAGATGGGACATGAGAAAGAAGTTCTTCCCCATGCGGGTGGGGAGACACTGGCACAGGTTGCCCAGAGAGGTGGTGGAGGCCCCACCAAGCCTGGAGACATCCAAGGCCAGGCTTGCTGAGGCTCTGAGCAACCTCATCTAGTGCAGGATGTCCCTGTCACTGCAGGGGTAGCACTAGATGGACTTGGAAGGACCCTTCCAACCCAATTTGTTCTATGATTCTATCGCCCTGGTGCCCTGGGAAGGAGACTTGGGGAAAACAAAGAAATACAAAGGTTGAGACATAAACAGATCCAATAGGGTAAGATGAGATAATTAACATTAGTAACCTGAAAGAACCAGTATTGATCCTGATATAAATATCCAAGGGTTATATTCTGCCCATTCCTTCAGCAGCAACAGCCCATGTGGGATCCTGTGAGTGCAGTGGCTGTGGGAATGGAAATGCTCAGGGGCTGAGTTAGGAGTTCTCTAGACCCCAGACATCAAGGGAGAGACAGAACTTCTCAGCAAACTTTCTGATTTATCTGAAATGTGATGTTCATGGCATGCAGTAACCCTATTGGCAGCACTCCTTGTCATCCCTGTACCTAAGGACCTCGAAAACACCCAAACCTTGAATCTCTCATAGCCCATCTGGCTATAAGGCAAATAATTTTACAAATTCCGATGCTAGATTCTCCTGAAAGCACAGTTTTACCTTGCATTAGAAGAGAAATGAGGCCTGTGTCACTTAGACCTGGACACCACTCCAGAGGAGAAATGGGGAAAACCTGTCCCAGCTCTGCTGGGGCTCAGTCACCCCAAATACACCTGTGTGGGGCATGATTTGTGCTAGAGAGGCAGAAAACACTTTGGAAAACCATTCTCACAGACTGAAAGTGATGCACAGTCCCCTCGGGGGTGGCACATCACCCCTCTTTCTCCCATGGTGGCCTCCTGCCTTTCCCAGGCTCTGCCACACACCACGGAAACCACGGAGTCAAAGCCCAGCAGGTCATTTGGGGGGGGTTGAAGGAGCAGGTTCAGCACACACGGAGTCCCATCTGCAGCTGAAAATCCCGGCAGAATTTGTACTTTTCAAAGCTTTATGGCAAAGGTGAGATTCCCACTGAGCATCCCCAGCTCTGGTGCAGTCTCCTGCTGCTTCTCTCTGCCTCCCAGCCCTGCATCTTCCTTTCTAATGATGGAGAGAGATATTTATTCACCTGTGGCCCCCTCACACTGCAGGCAGGCATTAATTTGACAAACACTGTGTTCCTCTGGAGGTTTTCTGGCTGGCAAAGGGGGTGCTGCTGGCCTGGGGGGGGTG
>VZTY01003601.1:105357-118263 GCA_013400935.1 Turnix velox
GGGTGGGTGGGGTTGGTTGTTTAAAAGCAGCATCTTCCATCTCATCTGAAGTCAAGTCTGGGGTTCTGTTTCTCAGTGCCTGTTCCTAATACTGTGCAGGATCCCTGGAGATCCTGCAGTCTGGAAAGGGGCCAACAAGTGAGTTTTATTTAAGGAAGGACATGTGGCTACATGGAGAAATTACAACCCCAGGAACTGTGAGAAGCTCTGCTGAGATCAGGTGGCCGGAGGTCTTGGGGACGTGGAGGGGGGAGTCCGGGAAGTTTGGGGGAAAGGGCATTTGGGGTCTTTCTCTCTCCTGAAGACAGTGTTAGCTGAGGCAGGAGCCTAGGGAGGATGAAGGATGCTGGAGGGAGTGATGGGGGCAGGCTGTGGTGGTGGGGGCAGCTCCCAGCCAGAAGGGCAGAGTGCCCCAGCACTTTTGGGACAGCCCATGGTACAACCCTTGCCCTCTTCCTCACCTTCTTCTTCCATCTGAACAGCAGATAGGAGAGCAATGGCAACCTGGGGTGTATTAGAAGGGATGTGGGCAGTAGGTGGAGAGAGGTTCTCCTCCCCCTCTGCCCTGCTGAGACCACATCTGGAGTGTTGTGTCCAGTTGTGGGGCCTTCACTCGGTTGAAGAAGGACAGGGAACTGCTGGAGAGAGTCCAGTACAGAAACACAGAGATGATGAAGGGATTGGAGCATCTCCCTTCTGAGGAAAGGCTGAGGGAGCTGGGGCTCTTCAGTCTCTTAGAGGAGACTGAGGGGTGACCTCAGTCATGCTTATAAATATGCAAAGGGTGAGTGTCAGGAGGATGGAGCCAGGCTCTTCTCAGTGACCTCCAGAGATAGGACAAGGGGCAATGGGTGCAAGCTGGAACACAGGAGGTTCCACATAAATAGGAGAAGAAACTTTGTGAGGTGAGGGTGAGAGAAGAGTGTCTCAGTCTGCCCAGAGAAAGTGTGGGGTCTCCTCTGGAGACATTCAAACCCCACCTGGACACCTTCCTGTGTGACCTGATCTGGGTATTCCTGTTCTGGCAGGTGGATTGGACTAGATGATCTCTTGAGGTGCCTTCCAATCCCTGCCATTCTGTGATCTCTCCCACTCTGTGGCCATGTCTGCTTCACCAGGCACAGAAAAAGTAAATATTTTTTCTCCAGAAGAATATTTCCAGGTGTTTCCCCCCTCTAGCAAACCTGGCACCAGGTGATCCACCAGGGTTTGTGGAACAAAATGGAAACTTTGAAAATCAATGCTGGATTTCAGAGCAAGATTTTATTGGCACAATCCTTGTTTGTCCCTGGCAAATGAGTCCCCCATTGAAAATTGAAGAACTCCACTGCTTATAAACCATCCCATCCTCTTGGCTCAAAGTCCCTGAAGAGCTGAGGGCTCCCCCAAGCTGACATGGCAAAGGGGATGGACCTGATTTCGGACCACATTGAGAGCAGCCTGAGCCACAGACATGGGCAAATGATACACATTTTGGAAATGTGGTATGAGACCATGGAGGGTCTCACCTCTGAAGCCATAGGGTTTTGTTTCCCCCTGTATTTACTTCTCCCCCTCCCAGAATGGCTCCTGGGGGTTGTGTCTGTACATCTTCCTCTAGGGGAAACAATTTTGGAAGCCAGGAAAGGAGGGGAAAATAGGGTGCAATAAATCCCTTTGTTTTGGGGGCTGCTGCAGTTTTTTTTTACTCCAGCACCAAATGAAAAATGATATTTGTGTATCATTTTTGTGAAATGATATTTGTGTTTCCTGCATAGTCCCAAGCAGAAGAGCTGGAGAAGTTCTCCTTCCTTTCCCCGAAACACCCTCTGAACTGCAAAGCGAGCTCTGGGTGGGTGAGGCACCCTCAAAGGGATCCTTGAAATCCACCAGCACCCCAGCAGGCAGAGCATTTCCCCATTCACATCACTCAGATCTGCCAGACCCAGAACTTACAAAATCCTTCTTGTGCTGTTTCTGGGACTGGAGCTGTGTCACCACCACAATCCTCAGGGATCCTCAAAATGCCATCCTTATCATGCTGTGAAATCTTGAGTGGCCAGGTTGAAGACGTTACTCTCCATGGACGACTGCCACTTGCCCCAGTTCCTCTTAATCTCAGCCTGGACCTGAATTGACACAGTGGATGCTGGCACCCAGGGGCAACCACCAGCACCCAATGGAGGGGCAGGAGATGCTCCCAGGGACTTGACAATGGATTTGGGGTATCAGAGGGTAGGAACCCAATGCATGTCTGTCATGGTTGTGTGCATGCTGTGTTCATCGTGGTGCAGCCCTGGGGATGTCTGTGTGCCCAGTGTGTGTCTGTGATGCCCAGGAGGTTACACACACCTACCTCTCCATTCAGGAAGCAGTAGAGCAGAGCCACCAGGAACCCCTAGGAAGGGCAGAAAGAGCAAAAGTCACCCAAGGAAAGGGTTGGAGCCATCTGTGTTCAATTGCTGCCTTCATGTAAGGTCCTTCCACACCTCGTACCCCATCCTGCAGGTGGTACAGGATCAGTGCATGTTCACCCCTGTGTTCCTTGGTGTTTGAAGGCTGTCTGGGGTGTTGTCCCCTCCCCAAAGAGGGCAAAGCCTCAGAAGGACATTCCAGAGGTGATCTCAGGATGGGAGAGGGTGGGTATATGGGGATTCTGTCTGCCTGTCACCCCCAGTCTGTACCTGGTAGGAGCCGAGGACCAGCTCGAAGTAGAGCCTGGCATCCACACCGATGTGCTCAGGAAAGAGCGCGAACACCACGTAGTGCACCCCAAAGAGAGGGATAAGGAGCAGCGTGGACTTTGTCAACCTCCTGTGGGGGGTGGTGGCATGAGTGGGGGCCTGGGGCAGGCAACAGTCCTGCTGCCCTGCCAGACAATCCCTTCCCCAAACCTTAACCCCAAATAGATTGTCCATGAAAGGAGGTCTTGGAGGCTCCAAGGATGCTCCTCCTTGGCACAGGGTCCTGGATGGCAGGACTAGGAGTAATGGGTGCAAATTGGAAGAGGGGAGAGTTAGGCTGGAGAGAAGAAAGAAGTTCTTTCCTGTGAGGGTGGTGAGACACTGGAAGAGGTTGCCCAGAGATTGTGGATGTCTCCTCAATCCCTGTAGGTGTTTAAGGCCAGGCTGGATGAGGCACTGAGCAACCTGGTGTAGTGGGAGGTATCCCTGACTATGGCAGAGGTGGAACTAGATGATCTTTGAGGTCTCTTCCAACCCTCTGTGCTCTTTCTGGGAAGAGTCCCTGTTGCCCTGGGTGCCCTGAGAAACAGGGGTGAGGGGGGGTGCCCCCCTGCCTGAGACAGCACTTACATATACTGCTGCTTGTAGTTTTTGTTGATGTCCGGGGACCGGATCTTCTGTGCCAACATCCTGGTGACGTTGAGGAAGATAAGGAAGTTCACCTGCCATGGGAAGCCATGTCTCATATTCTGCACAGACTGCTGGTTGGGGATCCCTGTGGGACACCCTCAGCCCTCTCCCCCCTCCCCAACCAGAGCTCTGGGATTGGAGATGTACTCACAAATACAGCCAGGAGGATGGGAGTCTTGATCACCCACCAGTATGGGCTTGTGTAGTCATCCCAGCACCTGGAGAGGAGTGTCTCTGATGCCCACGTGCACCCTTTTAGCCCAGATCTCACCCCACTTTCCCCCTCCCAGTCCCCTGCCCCATTTGCATAGCACCACTTGCAATGGGAGCCAGATATAGAATAGAAATATCTGGAAAATCCAGTGCTACTTCTCGCCTCCTTGGCCTCCTGTGCATGAAGTTCATCCCCCATGACATGCATGTGGGACACGTGGTGGTCAGGATGGCCTGGAGAAAGAATAGGGGTGGCTGCTCTTACCCGTGGTTGTCGTACTGCAACCTGGTGACCACCCAGATGCAGACTGTCAGCATGGGGACACCTGCAAGGACAGGATCCAGGCAAGGGTACAGAGTCATCCTGGGGCTCTAGGGAGCTCCTGTACCTCCCCTCCATCCCTTGTCCACAAAAACCACATGCCTAAGTCAGATCTGGGACCTTGGAGGTGATGGGAAGGTGACAGCCCTCCCCCTTTCTCCGGGTTTTAAAAAGAGATGATGCCTGCTGAAGGCGATGTGCCTGTCCGGGTGACACCTCCTGGTGGCACTTCCTGTCACCATCCTACCCCTCTCTGTGCTCTTGCATCTAAGCTGGGTACCTGGGATGGGTGTTCCTGTCTCTGTCCCATCCTGAGGCCCCCCCAAGGTTGTGTCAATAGGACCTCAGTGGAGGGAGGTGGATCTGCAGGGAGAGTCTGTACTCACCCCAGCCAATGAGGATGTACCACCAGATGTACCTCTTGTCAGAAGTGAAGGTGAGCAGCAGAAGGGTCTGCAGGTACATGCCCTCCACCAGCAGCCAGTAGAAGTTGGCCAGGACAGAATACTGGAAGAAGGCAATAGCTGCTTTGCAGCTCACCTGTGAAGATGAGGAGGAGGAAAGGATCAGCAGTGGGGTTGGGGTCAGACCTCATCCTGGGAGTTCAGGGGATGGACCTCTCCATCCATCTCCATCTGTTGAGGAGACCCATGATGGTCTTTCCTTGTAGCCCAGGGATGCTGCAGCAGTGCCATTTTCTGTTCTGCCTGCACAGATGGCCACAGGCTGTTCACTTAGGACTTCTACAAACCTCTGTCAAGGTGTCCACAGTGTTGTATCTGGGATGCAAGCAGGGGTTTCCCTTCCTATTGATGACCCCAGATGTGCCATCTGGAGTTGCCAGGTCTGTTTGCAAGTCAATGGTGTAACTGGGATCACACAGAGCTTTAGCCCTGCTGGGAAACTCTCTGAGATCAGGGAGATCTTTGAGGACAGAAGATGTTTGCTAAAGACATAGCCCATGTGAAGATACTGTTGTGAACCTCCAGAATTCTGATCAAGCCAACCTTTCCTCCCCAGGTCCTCAGCCTCTCTATCCACTAAATCCACTACAAATCCATCCAGGACCCCTCTCCCCCTCCCCAGAGCCCTCTCCTGCACTGTGTCAGGGTTGGGACTTGTTGCCTCACTGTTGACATGGTGCAGTGGTTGACAGATTCATCCGCAAAGAGGACAGCATCCTTGATGAAGACAGCAGCCCCACGCAGTATGAAGGAGGTGAAGAAGTGGATGTGGATGGAATTCCTGGTGCAATGAAGCTTCCTACGGGAGGGAGAGATGTGCTGTGCCCAGGGAGGAGCAGAGAGAGCTTCTCCTTCAGCATCCACTTCCTTGGCTGGACCCCAGCCCAGGGGACCACGTCTTGGTAGTGATCAAACACAAAGCCCTGGAGAAAGGTTATCCTCTGAGATCATAAAGGACAGGGCTGTGCTGTGTTCAAAGCTGCTGCCTGGGGATGAGGTGTGCTGGGGCACATCCTCCAGCCACCTCCTGAGGGCATCCTTCCACCACACAGCAAGGTCTGCAAAAACAAAGCTTGACAGAGGAAACCTGAAGGTCTAAACTGGGAAAGAACAATGTTGCAGTGTCTCTCATGTCTCCCCAGTTATGGTTATTCATGTTGGCAGGACTGGAGCTGTTCTGAGAGGGGAGGGACTGAAAGAAGCCATCCCCCTACTCACCACTCACCCTGCTCTCCTGCAACTGGCTCCAAGCCCTACCTGAAGCAGGAGAAGATGCCAATGGCCAGGAACAGGGCTGCCAAGGATGTGGAGTAGCCACAGGTGTAAAGCACTTTCATGGTGATAAAATAGTCTTTCTGCAAAGGAAAGCATCAGTAGTGAGGCAGGTGGGCTGGGAGGAGCTGGTCTGGCATGGACAGGGAGGGGACAGGGTGATCATAGAATCATGGAGTTGGAAAGGTCCATCAAAGGCCATTTAGTGCCACCCCCTGCAGTGACAGGGACATCCTGCAATACATCAGGTTGCTCAGAGCCTCAGCAAGCCTGGCCTTGGGTGTCTCCAGGGATGGGGCCTCCACCACCTCTCTGGGTGACCTGTCCCAGTATCTCACCCCCCTGACAAGGAAGAACATCTTTCTAACATCTCATTTAAACCTGATGCCCCAGCCCTTCGTCCTGTGGCTCCAAGCCCAGCAACAAGGATGAGGTGGACAGGACATCTTTATAAGAGTTGAATTGAAATTTCATAATCATCTAGATTGGAAAGGACCCTTCAGATCATCGAGTCCAACCATCAGCCCAACTCTGACAAGCCTCATACCTGAACAGGGACATTGCCCAATGGCATGGGTCAGTGTGGGGTGGGGAGTGTGCCACATGGCCCATGGTGCCCACTTGCCTTGGCATCTGTGTCGTTGTTGCTGCTGATAGCCTCCAGCTGGCAGGCATCATAGTAGGGAGGACTGGGGAAGCTCCATCCCCACTGGGTGCAGTTTCTCCAGATCAGTGCTGCAGAGACAAGGGACATCAGGAGAGCCACAGGCAGCCCCAAAATCACAGAATCACAGAATGACCCGGGTTGGAAGGGACATCAAGGATCATGTAGTTCCAACCCCCCTGCCTAGCAGGGCCACCAAACAAACACATTTACTAGATCAGGTTGCCCAGGGCCCCGTCCAGTCTGGCCTTGAACACCTCCAAGGACGGGGCATCCACAACCTCCCTCGGCAGCCTGTTCCAGGACCTAACCACTCTCCTAGTAAAGAACTTCCCCCTAACATCCAACCTAAATCTTCCCTCCTTCAACTTGGATCCATTTCCCCTAGTCCTGCTATTGTCAGCCCTTTCAAAGAGTTTACTCCCTTCCTGGGTGTAGGTTCTCTTCAGGTATTGAAAGGCTGCAATGAGTGTCTCCTTGCTCTCAGGAACAGCCCAGCAGGCTGTGACAGCAGCATGTCCTCCAGAGGGGGACATGGATGGAGTCTGCTCCATCTTTCCCACCCCGACACATCTCTGCCCTCTGGTGCTGGAGGTGCCAGGACATCTTAGGGCAGGATGCGAAAGCAACCATGAATTCCTACTAGCAGGAGGGAATTAAGGCTAAAAAGAAGCTTTTTTGTCCTGTGAGAGCTTCATCAAACATCTCCTGAGCTGTTTCTACCCTAAGGTGAGAATTTATCAACCCCCCATCATCTTTGCACAGACAGGGAAGTGCTTGGATGTTGTAGGGGCCAATTGGGTGCTCTCCCTCACACTCTGCTGCCTTCAGGATGGATGAAGGCACTGACTCCTCCAGCTGAGAGTGCTTGGCCTTGAAATAATCATGATCTGACACCACTTTCTTCACATGGCTTGGAGTGGAAGTGAGCAGGTCAGGAGCTGATGTGCAGATGGGGAAAGGAGGGAACTGAGCAGCCAGGGGACTGGTGCCATTCAGTGGGAGGATGATCTCCCTAGGTGCGATCACCATAAGGAGGGGATGCTTGGTACTGGGTGATGAAAGGGTTTGGGGGACTTCCCTGGTGTGGCAGCACCCTGTACCTCTGCTTCTGGCTGTTCCCTGCTTGGCTTGCAATGTCATAGAATCACAGAATGGCCTAGGTTGGAAGAGACCTTTCAGTTCAGTAAGTCCAACCATCAACTCAATTCTGACAAGAACCAGCCCTAAACCATCTCTCTGAGCTCTGTGTCTGCCCAGCTCTGAAGTGCCTCCAGGGATGCGGGATCCCTTCCCTGAACAGCCTCTTCCAATGCTTAATAAACCTATCTGTGTAGAAATTTCTCCTGCTCTCCACCCAGACCTTCCCCTGGTGCAACTCGAGGTTGTTGCTTCTTGCCCCATGGGCTGTTCCTTGGGAGAAGAGCCCAACACCCCCTGGCTACACCCTTCTTCCAGTAGAGAGCAAGAAGGTCACCCCTCAGCTGCCTTTGCTCCAGGTTTTTGGGCAGAGCAGGAGCTGTGGGACCAGAGGGGAAGGGCTGGGGTGACACCAGGACCCCAGGAAGGCAGGAGTAGATGCAGCTCACCCTCAGTCCAAGGGGATGAGCAGTTTTGGGCTGGACTGAGAACACCTCACCTTTGGATTTCTTGAACACATGGAGGATGTCAGGGCAGGTAACAGTGTGGATCTGGCCCAGGGGCACGGCTGGCCAGCAGCTCACTCCATCCCACTCGCTGGGACAGCCTGGGGAGGGAGGAAGAGAGGGGGTGGTCAGAGCCTCCAGGAAGGGACGTGATGGGGACACACACACACACACACACACACACACACACTGGGTGCCCAGCACAAGCCCAGTGTAATGGGAGAGAGGCCGCCCGTCACCTGATCCACGGGGCCATGCCGTACCCCTTCAGGAATTAGGAACATCCCAGCTCCAGTTTTGGCAAAGAACCTCCTTCCCAGCACTGAGAGCTCCTTTTCATCCCAGGGTGAGAAGAGAACTGGTATTTCCTGGGGTTACAGCAGAGCCTGAGCTCCTGCAGGCAGACCCCAGGGGATGAGGCTGGGAAAAGGGTGTTTGTGATGGATTTCTGCACCCAGCAGCTGTGGTGGCCCAACTGGGGATGTCTCTCCATCTCTGGTGAGACTGGAGTTACTGTGTCCAGTTCTGGAGCCCTCAAACATAAGAAGGACGTTGAGCTGTTGGAGCAGGTCCAGGGGAGGCCACCAAGATGCTGAGAGGGCTGGAGCAGCTCCCTTGTGAGGACAGGTTGAAGGAGTTGGGGTTGTTGAGTCTGGAGAAGAGAAGGCTCAGGCGGGACCTCAGAGGAGCTTCTCAATACCCCCTTCAGGAGGCTACAGAAAGGCTGGGGTAGGACTTTTGAATAGGGTCCAGGATGGCAGGACTAGGAGTGATGGATACAAATTGTAAGAGGGGAGATTTAGGCTGGAGAGAAGAAAGAAGTTCTTTGCTGTGAGGGTGGTGAGACACTGGAAGAGGTTGCCCAGAGAGGTTGTGGATGCCCCCTCAATCCCTGGAGGTGTTTAAGGCCAGGCTGGATGAGGGACTGAGCAACCTGGTGTAGTGGGAGGTGTCCCTGCCCATGGGAGGGGGTTTGGAACTAGATGATCTTTAAGGTCCCTTCCAACCCAAATCATTCCATGATCTTGAGATCTATGATCTTGAAGAAGGAGGAGGGCAGGAGAAAGCACTGCAAGAAGTGTTCAGGGTCAGGTTGGCTGGGCACTGCAGGAACATGGGCAGGTGGGAAGTGTCCAGGTGGCACTGGATGGGTTTAATGTCCCTTCCAGCACAAACTGTCCTGTGATTCTATGATTCTGGATTTTTGCTGGAGAGCAATTAGCTTAAATATGTTTTGCTTCCCTCTCTAGCACAAAGTTCATCTTTAAAAGACTCTTCAATCACCTCAGAAATGAGGAGGGCCCAGAAGGTTCAGGGCTTTGAAGAATTAGCTCTTCAGCATCACGGGATGAGCTGAAGGCATCACGCTTCCAGGACAGCTCTCATCCTTGCATGTGTACCTTATTAACCTTGTGGATATACATTATTAACCTGGAGCCACGTCAATTCCCAGGCAGGAATGTGGGCTCACACAACTCTAATTAGTTTTCTTTGATTTTCAGCAAAGCTGCCTGTAAGCATCCGGCCAGGCTCGGAGGGATTTACAGGGCTGTCATTCCCACGTCAAGGTACATCTTCATTTGTGCTCTGGAGGACAGGCAAACTCAACACAGCTGCTAGGAGCAGTGGCTTCATTTAAAAAAAAAAAAAAAAAAAGAGCAAAGGAACTGCCAGATGTCTCATTGCCCACCTGCCTTCAGGGTCCCTGGGTTGTTGGTCCCCACTGGCCACTACATCCTCTTGCTGTCCCCATCTCCAGGCTCACAACCAGCACAGCCTGGCTGCTTGTGGTGTTTCACAGAACCATAGAGTTGTAAGGGCACTTCAAAGGCCATTTAGTGCCACCCCCTGCAGTCACAGGGACATCCTGCACTAGATCAGATTGCTCAGAGCCTCAGCAAGCCTGGCCTTGGATGTCTCCACCACCTCTCTGGACAACCTGACCTGGTGTCCATGGGGAAACAAACCACTGCCCTTCATCCTGTCTCTCCATGACCTGGCAAACAGCCCCTCCCCAACTGTCCTGGAGACCCTTTGGGTACATTAGAAGGTCTCCCTGGAGACCCTCTCTCTAGACTGAACAGTCATAGAATCATAGAATCACAGAATGGTTTGGGTTGGAGGGAATCCAAAAGATTACCTAGTTCCAACCCCCCTACCATGGGCAGGGACACCTCCCACTACACCAGGTTGCTCAGTGCCTCATCCAGCCTGGCCTTAAANAAAGTCCCATCTTTCTCAGTCTGTCCTCAAAGGAGAGGTGTTCTAGCCATGCTTAGAGTCATAGAATCATTTGGGTTGGAAGAGAACTTGCAGATTGTGGAGTCCAGCCATCAGCCCAGCACTGCCCAACCCCACCACTAACTGACCCGTGTCCCTCAGCACTTCTCTGTCTTTTAAATCTCTCCAGGGATGTCAACTCCACCTCTTCCCTGGGCAGCCCGTTCCAATGCTTGACAATCCTTTCAGTGAAGAAATTTTTCCTAATAGCCATCTTAAGCCCCCACCCACCCCCAGCACAGCTTGAGGCCATTTCCTCTTGTCTTCAGCCATCACCTCCATTTCCCTGAAAACACTCACTTCTCTGCCACTCCCCTGCTGTGGGTCATCCTCCAAACACCCCCCTTAGCAGTTCCCCCCCCTCCTCCCAAGGGAGATGAGCCCTGTGCTCGAACCCACCTTGCTGTTGGGAGGGTCCTGGGAGGGCTGGAGTTTGCTTCTCCCTCCTGATCCTCTCCAAACATTCAGCTTCTTGCTCTTGGAAAAAGAGGATGACTGAGCAGTCAGGATGTGTTGCTTGCACCTTGGGAGGGAGAAAAGGGTGGACAGCAGGATGCCAGGCATTAGAAGACCCGGGCAGTCAGGGTAATATCTAATATTCACTATTTTTGCTGCAGGCAGCCCCAGGAGAGCCTACCTAAGTAACCATTCTTCTGGACACTGACATTTCCTTAGCTTTCTACCGTTTGCCTTGGAAACACCATCAAGAACAGCCACAATTATTTCTAATTCCCTCTGAGAGCGTGCAGTGCTTAAGGGCAGCCTCTGCCATGGCACCAGCTCCGTGCAGAGGAGCTCAGCCTAAAGACAGAGGGGAGGAGCCCCATCAGCAGGGCAGAAGGAAACTATGACTTTAGAGACTTGGAAAAAAAACCCAAACCCAAACACCTATCTGAGTATGTCTAATCAATCCCTTTGCAGCTGGGTTTTGGTCATGTTCAGGCTGGTGAATTTCCATCAGAGGTACCAGTAAATGCTGTTTGTGGTGGCTCTTCTGTTTTCCTGTTTTTTGGGAAAGTGCTGCAAAATAGGTGCACTGATCTCCTTAAATCTCCTGGATTTCCCAGCAGATGCTCTGAAACACCAAGGAGGAGCTCACACAGACCTTGCTGCTCCCTCCAAAGCAAAGGATGTGGTGGCTCAGGGCCCTGGGAGAGAATCTGCCTAGAATTCCCTGCTTTTGGTGTTTGTCCCCTTGGCTTCCAAAAGGAGAGCTGGGAGACTGAGGCTGAACTTTGCATGTTCATTCCCAAGCACCTATTTCCATTTCCATGCACTCATGCCCATTCCCAACCATCTGTGTCCATCCCCATACATCCATGCCCACTCACAGAATCACAGAATGACCCGGGTTGGAAGGGACATCAAGGATCATGTAGTTCCAACCCCCCTGCCTAGCAGGGCCACCAAACAAACACATTTACTAGATCAGGTTGCCCAGGGCCCCGTCCAGTCTGGCCTTGAACACCTCCAAGGACGGGGCATCCACAACCTCCCTCGGCAGCCTGTTCCAGGACCTAACCACTCTCCTAGTAAAGAACTTCCCCCTAACATCCAACCTAAATCTTCCCTCCTTCAACTTGGATCCATTTCCCCTAGTCCTGCTATTGTCAGCCCTTTCAAAGAGTTTACTCCCTTCCTGGGTGTAGGTTCCCTTCAGGTATTGAAAGGCTGCAATGAGGTCACCCCGCAGCCTTCTCTTCTCCAGGCTGAACAAGCCCAACTCCCTCAGTCTGTCCTCATAGGGGAGGTGCTCCAGCCCCCTGATCATCTTCATGGCCCTCCTCTGGACCCTTTCCAAAATCTCTATGTCTTTTTTGTACTGAGGGCTCCACACCTGGACACTCCCATCCATCCATGCCCATGCCCATCCATGCCCATCACATGCCTATTCCCATTCATCTATGAACATCCCCATCCATTCGTGTTCATTCTCTTCCATCCATGCCCATTCCCCTTCATGCCTATCCCTAAGCATCCATGCTCATTCCTAAGCATCTATGCATATTCCCATCCATCCATGCCCATGGTGGGGTGTATTTGAAGCTGCAGCACCCAGAAATGGGACATGTCTGGGGTTGAGTTTTTGGGCCAATGAGTTGATATTGAATTGATGATGGTTTCAGGGTTAGGACAGAGAGATAGAAGCTGGAGAAACAGAAGGATGAACATGGGCAGGTGGATTCAAGGACTGGAGAAAAGTCTGCAACTTTAAAGTTACTTTGGCCAAGTCCTGTTCTTCCCTGGCCTGTCCTGGCCATTGTGCAGCCACTCCTCTGGGGCTCCTTCACCCCCTGGGATGCTGAGTTTCCTTGTCCTGCTGAATGCAAGATCTACAAGATCTCCTAGGCTGTAGTGATGGCTTCTGTGCACAGCACAGAGGGAGCAAAAGGCTTCATCCTGGTGAGGAAGGACTCACTCCTCTGGACTGGGAAGAGGAGCCACAGCTCCTTTTAGCTGCAAAGCTGCTTGTTTTAGTTAGTTGTGGTGGCACACGAGTGCTGGAGCAGCAGAGCAGGGGATGTGCAGCTCTCTCTTTGGAGCCTGCTTCAGGGCAGGCAAGTGCTGTGCCTCAGCTTCCTCCTGGTGCTCTCCTTAGCCCTCAAAGTCTCCAGAGCCATAGACCAGCTCCCCTGGTCCTGTTCTTTCCCTCCCTTCCTTCCTTCCTTCCTTCCTTCCTCCCTCCCTCCCT
>VZTY01003601.1:118313-173295 GCA_013400935.1 Turnix velox
TTTCTTTCTTTCTTTCTTTCTTTCTTTCTTTCTTTCTTTCTTTCTTTCTTTCTTTCTTTCCTCCCTTCCTTCCTTCCTTCCTTCCTTCCTTTCTTTCTTTCTTAGACTCGGAGGATGATGTGAGTGAAGTCCCCTCCTCCAGGACACATGTCAGGGTGGAGGGGACTTTCCCCAAGGCAGGGAATCCTTGGGGATACCCAGTAGCATTCCCTGGAGCTGAACACCACAAACAGCTTTCTAGGCTGCTCCAGCAGGACCTCAAGTGCTGTCCCAGTCCCAGGACATGTGGTAGGGTCCCAGCATCACCCATTTCCTTCCCTGCACTGGGTGTCTGCAAATATCCCCCCCCAAAAAACTGCTATGAAAGCACCCATGAGGGTGCAGTTGTGCCAGCGGGTCACAGGGCTGTGGATTGGTGTCACCTCTGGGTCGGGCAGCCCGAGGGATGGGGATGGAAGGGAGAGATATGCTGGGGGAGACCTGAGCCCTGAGCAGGACTGCAGGCAAGATCCTCCCCAGGGTTGGACAGAGCCTGAAGTGCTCTGAAGTCTGTCAGAGGGAGGAGACTGTCTCACCACTGCCCACCCTCTCCCCTCCGCGGTCCCCTCATCCCTGGGGACACTTACCTGGAACATCAGGAGCAGCAGAACCAGCAGTGTGGAGGCAACGGGGGGCTGCCATGGACCCCTCATGACTGAAGTCAGCCCAGTACTGCCCCATCGACAGGTATTTCAGCTCAGTCCCCGAGGGGCTAGGGACAGCCCATTCCCTCCTGCATGTCCCTGCAGGTAGGGGACCACATTGGCACTCCGGGTCCTGGGAGTGACCCAGTACTCTGCACCCCCTCACCTTGCTTTTCCTGCTCCTTCCCAGCCCTGTTCTGCTCCTGGCTCCCTCTGGCACCCTTTCTCTCGGAGGATGCTCCACTCAAGTGGCCCCAAACCCACTCCCTGTCCCTACCCAGCTGACTGTCCCCCTGTCCCCTTGCCCAGCACCAACGGGCTCTGTCTCTGTGAGAATGAATGTCACAGCTCCTGGATCTGGTAATACGGCAGGCTCCACCCTCTGCTCCCCCTCCCCATGCAGAGGGTTGGATACGAGAAGCAGCATGAAGGAGGGGGGGGACATCCCAGCCTGGCACTGGCCACAACTGGGCTGCCAGCATCTCCCTTATCTACTCCACTCAGGGACTTGGGGTCCCCCAGCTGAGCCCAAGGGGATAGTCAGGGGGGGGGTCATGGATCCCTCTTGCCAGCTCCTTGCATGCTGCTGAGCTGGAAAACCACTGGGTAAAGGCTGTGGGAAGTGGGGGTGCAGCCAGGATTGGGGGCATGCCTTGGGACACTGAAATCTCTGTGTCCACACAGGAGCTGGGTCTAGAGATCTCAAAGCTATGGTGATTGTGCACACACACACATGTGCTGAAGCATGTCTTAACATGCATGTGCACACCTGGCCACACAGGTGCACATGGTCTGAGGAGCAGTGGTGTTCCTGCAAGCCCTGTCTGGGATCTGCCACCCCCCAGCACATCCTTGTCCCCAGCTGCATCCTCCCTCCTCGCCTCCTGTCTCTCATCCTGGGGACACCTACGGACCCCAGACCCTCTCCTGGGGCCTCTTCCTTATGTATATAAACCTATAGTTTTAAAATGCATAAAAACATACATCTTAAATAGGCAAAAATGTACATAATAAGTATAGATAGAAATAAATATTAAAAATTATACAGACAAAAATAATTCTCCATTACAAAACCTGAGCCCCTTTAGCAAAGGGAATTTGTATCCAAATTTCACTATGCTCTCAGTGACCAAGCAGAGAGAGCTGGGGAGGGTAAAGGAAGGAGAAGGAAGCCCAGGAGGTGCCTAGGATAATCTTTCAGGATTAAGGATCCAGACTCAAAACCCTGAGCCCCCAAAATCCTCCCCAGAGGTGTGGGCAATGGTGAAAGGAGGGACTGAAAATGGCCCCAGGCCCCTGGCTGGGGCAGGTTGCACCTCGTTTGGGGTGGAAGGAGGATGAACCATGCAGGTTGCTAATTTTAGTAATCCCATGTCATTACCATTTCTTAATGAGGCTGCAGACCACATCAGCTGCCCCTTCCATAACTTCTCATCATAAGATGTGGAGCCACAGAATGAGCCATGGCCACTCAAAGACTGTAAGAATCGCTGTGAAAACTAAATACCCTTCACTTTAAACAAATTAATAAATAGAGCTGGGTCCTTAATATTTAAAAGCACTTGGTTGAGGTTGTTTGGAATGACCACCACAGCTCTCCTCCCAGGAGAGGCTGAGTCTGAGGTGATGTTAACACAAAAGGCTGCTGAGACCTGGCCAGATTTATCACCCTCTAATAATCTGAAATGCAAATATTTTTTCTTCGTAATTAAAATTTTCCAGCAGCTTATAAAGAGGCCTTAGCAGATGCTGCTGCTAAATGCCAACAAAACCACACCCCACACAGACAATCACCAATTCCCCCGGGGGCAGAGGAATGGGATGATGAGGGACGGGGTTTATTTTGGGGGTGGCAGTGTCCCTGAGCCACCCAAGGGGTCCCTCTTGACTGTGGTGCCATCTGGTGGCAAACAGATGGGAGGTGCCATCCCAGCTGGAGGGGAGCAGGTCAGCTTGGAGGTGGATGGATCCTGGTCCTCATGATGGGAAAGGCCAGAGTTTTGCCACGTGTCACAGCACTGGAGGATGCAGGTTGTTCTTCCCTTCCCCAGAAAGAGCCCATCTGTTGGGGAACCCCTCAGGTGATGCTCAGCCATCTCCAGCTGGTCCTGCCTTTCCTCCACTGAGAATGAGCTGCTGGCATGACCTCCTGCCTGGGTGACCTGCCTAGCCCTGGGGACATTTCTGGCTTGTGCAGCAGTAAGTAGAAGGTGCTGCAGGGGCTGGAGCCCCTCTGCTGGGAGGGGGGGCTGAGAGAGCTGGGCGGGTTCAGCCTGGAGAAGAGAAAGCCCCAGGAAGACAATAAAACCTCTTCCAGTCCCTAAAGGGGCTCTAGGAAAGATGGGGAGGGCTCTGTATCAGGGAGGGCAGCCAAGGGATGTGGGGGAATGGCTTTAAACTGAAAGAGGGGAGGTTTAGGTGAGATCGGAGGAAGAAATACTTTGCTTTGAGGGGGGTGAGCCCCTGGCCCAGGCTGCCCAGAGAAGCTGTGGCTGCCCCAGCCCTGGAGGGGTTCAAGGCCAGATTGGATGGGGTTGGAGCAACATGGGCAGGTGGGAGGATCCTACCCATGACAATGAGTGGCACTGCGTGGGCTTCAAGGTCCCTTCCAACCCAAACCACAGTGTGATTTTAAGAAATTAGGGAAATAACACTACTGTGCAAGCCCTGGATGTAATTTCATAATCATCTTGGTTGGAAGGGACCTTTCAGATCATCTGAGTCCAACCATCAGCTCAACTCTGGCAAACCACATACCTGGGCAGGGAGTTGAACCCTTGACCCTCAGATTTGGAATCTGATGCTCTCCCAACTGAGTTACACACCCAGGTCACCCTGTGACCCTCCAGCCCACTAATCGGTCCCTACTTGGACCAGCAGAGGGATGAGGTGATGAGGATGGTGGTGGGGAGGACAGGAGAGGAGGATTTGCCTCAGGCACATCCCTTTGGTCATTCGTGGCCACAGGAAGAAGGGAGCAGTGACCATGGAGGTTCCTTGTTGATGTCAAAGGCCCACAAAGCTCCCAGAGGCTGCCCTTCCAGCCACAGGCACTCCCACTGATCCACCTCCAGCACAGGGACTGGTGCCTGGCAGTGGCTGTGACTCAGCCCTTTCCAAAGCACCTGAAGTCCCTGTCACTTGGCTTTTTGCAAGTAACAAGTGTTTGTTTATCGAGGGCTGGTAACTACTAATTGTGTTACCACCATCCCACCTTACAGCAAAGTCTCCCCAGCCCTTGCCAACCACCTCTGGCTTAATTTTAGGCACTGTGGAAGGGTCCAGCCTGTGAAGGGGAGAGGAGGGCAGGGTGGCTGGATGAAAGCTTGGGGAAGATGGAGCTCAAACCAGCATGAGATCTCCTGGAAAGGGAACGGTTGGGTTTTTCTTTTTGTAGTTAGCTTTCTAAATTAAATGCTTTCACCCTCTTGTGTGCCTGTATCTGCAGAGCATCATCCCCAAAAGGTGTGTGCCCCCATGACCACATGTGGCAGCTTGGGGGCCTGTGGCTGAAAGCTGCCACTCAGTATCCAGGATTTGTCTCCCTGTGCAATGACAAACTGGTTGTTTTATGTCCTTGAAGAACCAGCAGGGATTACCAGGAGGATGTGTTGCCTCAGCCATGCTTACTTCATCTTCCACCAGTCTTAGGCAAGGTAGCTGCCTCCTGCCTGTGTTTCCTCATTTTGGGAATCTCCCCAGCTCTGTGTTGCCCATGGAGAAGAGGGGGAAGGGTCACCAGGGATGTGCTGTCACCCCAGTTCTCAGAGGGCAGCTCAGTGAGTTAATGCTGCCAGCCCTTATCACAGCACAGCTCATCCAGACTGGATGTATCCACCATCCCAGTGTTCTCAGTCTGACTGAAGGCCATCACTGTGCTACAGGTGCTGCTGCTCTTCTCCTCAGCTGATCCTTCAAAGCTCACTGATGCTGAGCTTACTTTGCTTGGCTCGCAGGCAGAGACCCAGGCAAGAGAGAGCATCACTCCCATCCAAGGGGCCAGACCACACTGATCCTCCTCCAGATGTCTGGTGGAGCATCAGCCCCTGCACCTGAATTGTGCTGCACCATCTGCTTGCCACCTACATGGGGACAGTGGCAGAAGGTCTTTGTCCCTCCTGGTCTCCAGGAGACTGATGCTGTTTCAGGATCACTGTCTTGGTCACAGGATCACAGAATGTCAGGGATTAGAAGGGACCTCAAGAGATCATCTAGTCCCATCCCCTGCTGGAGCAGGGGCATCCAGATCAGGTCCTGTGGGCAGCCATCTAGGGGGAGGTTGAATGTCTCCAGAGAGGGACACCTCACAGGTCCTGGTCACAGCCCAAAACAAAACCTCTGGTAGAGCCCTGACCATGGTTCCTGGACTTGGCTTTGATTTAGGGTGAAGATTTCTACAAGAAGAAGAAATCCCAGTAAGAAAAGGGCTTGAGAGCTTCCAAAATGAGGGCTGCTAGTAAAATTATCTGCTGGGCATTCTCAGGGGTTGAGTTTGGCACGATGGCTCTTACATTGGGATCCACTCCCATCCTCCAAGCCCTCCTGAACCCTGGTTTTCTACATGTGGATGGTTTATGTGCCATCACTGAGCCCACCAAGGTGGGGAGCATAAACTGGTCCTGTGTTGTCACCTCTCCCCAGTGTAGGCTGATGGGTGTTCTAACCCCACCTCCTCGATGAGAAGAGGTGGTTTCTCCAGCTGGAGGATCACTTCTACCTGTGAAAGGTATTTCTGAGCAGTGTCCTGAGAGCAGCACAGCCACAGCTGCCTTTCTCTATGCCCATCCTATCACAATTGCTTTTCAAAGAATCATAGTTTGGGTTGGAAGGGACCTTATAGTCCATCCAGTCCAGCCTCCCCCCTCCACCACCCTGAGCAGAGACAATTCCCAGCAGATCAGGTCACCCATCTGCCCTTGTGGTCCCAGGGCTGGCAGAAACCTCAGCCCTTCACCCTGGAGTCTGAATCTTTCCTGCAGATGAGAACAGTATCAGCATCAATGAGGTGGACAGGCAGGCCCTGCCAGAAGCTGGGGGCAATCAGCACAGTAATTAAATGTGCAAACAATGGGAATTTGGGAGCTGTAAAAAAAGGCAGAGGAATAATCTAGAGAGGCATGGAGAAATTAGAAACTCAGAGCAAAATCTAATCAAGCAGAAAATAGCCCAACTGGAGCCAATAGCTGGGGGCTGAGGCATCGACCTCAGAAAGCTGCTCCTCTGTCATCTGGGGGTGTCTCCAGGGACATTTGGAACAGAACAAGTGTTGTTCGAGAGATCTGTTCCCACTTGGCAAACAGGCTGTGGGCTGGGTTCCCAGGAAAAATTTCCAGATCTGTGCTATCAGTGGGCACTGGCTTTTGGATGGAATATTGACCCACCCAAAGCCACTGCTGTGGCTGTGGGCAGGATATTGCCTCTGAGGACCTGCAAAGGGAGATCCCATGGCATGGAAGAACCTTCTCCCTCCACCAATGGAGACCCCAAGTCCCAGGTGCACAGTCAGGGATGCCTCCATCTGAAGCTTTCCTAGCCCCACCTCCCAGTGCTCCCTCAAAGGCACCTTGCCAGGTTTGCTGGGCACCCTGGAACCCTCCCCAGGAGGAGATGACACAGCTCAGCCCTACAGGGATGTACTGCCACTTCTTCCTGTGCCTTCCACCATCGATTGAAAGGACTTTTCAACAGGTGGCAATAGAAGAGGTGGTTTGGTGAGGAGCTGCTCTGACAGTAGAGCACAACCTGCCTGCCCCTATTGCTCCTTATTTTCCAATTTCTCTGCCCCCAGCAAGGGGACCTGACAAGGTCACCTTCTAAATGGCTCAGAACTGGAGAGAAAAGGCTGTTAAAGACAGGATCACCTCTGGCTTGGACTGCTGAAACCCAGGACAAGGTGGGAGGGAGATGTCATCCCTCTTATTCACCAGCTAAGTGTTCTTTGCTCTTTTCCTGTCATGTCTATGTTTGGGCTCAGTATCCCCAAATGCTCCTTGAGCCTCAGAACCAGGGGCATGGAGAGCCTTGAGCCACAGGGCAGGGGCAGCTCCCCTTTCTCACCAGCCTTCAGGGATGGGACCTGGGATTTTAGGGAAGGTCCCAAAGCCATGTGCTGTTAGATGCCAGTGGGGCTGAACAGACCCAGCTCTCTCCTGCTACTGGGATCAGCAGTAGGGCTGAGAAAGGTTGGCAGCCCCTCCTTGCTCTTACCTCCTGTGGGCTCAGGAATGCCATCGGGAGGGGACACAAACCATCCCTGCCCCACAGCCTTTTGCAGTGTGGAGGGGGGTTATTCTGGGGATACACCACAGGGAAAACCAGCCCGGGGACATTCCTCCTCTGGCCAGACCCGTGGTTAAAGGTTTGTTTATCCCCAGCAGCTATAGCAACAAGCCCTGCTTCCAGCAGCAGCCCTGTTGTCTGCCCCATCCATGGAGGTGGGGACACACCATGGGGTCTGGGGGGACACCCCAGCAGGGACATACATCATCCCACATGAGGTAAGCCCTAGAAAACAGAGCTCTGTCCGAGGTGGGAGGAGAGAGGGGCTGGTTTCAGGGAGGCACTGGGATCTGGGAGGCAGCAAAGTGGCTCCTTGTGAATGTCTTCCCTGCCCCTGGCATAGCCTGGGTCACCATAAGGGCAACTTCTGTGTGGGGTCAGGTCTCCCAGGGCTGGGACTTGCCAGGCAAGTTCATCAAGGCTTACAGAGCTGCACCCCTGGAAAGATGCTTACCACTCCCTCCTCTGAGGATGTCACCTCCTGCTCCTCTGGGAACAGTGATGGTCTCCTCCCTGCCCTTCTCCTCCCTCCTCTCTGGCTGCCCCCATGCATGAAGCACTAAATCAAAGCGAGAGCAGGAGATGCCTGGGGTTTTCTTTCCCCTTCTGTTTTTCAGCTCCAACCTGAGAGAGCCAGTGGGGCCGTGCCAGTTCCCCAGCAGCCAGTGGTCTTCCTTCAGCAGCTTCCTGGGACGTGGCTGCCCTGGTTCCCCCCAACAAACCCCGACATGTCCCGGGAGGTGCGTGATGGTAGACGTCGTAGAGGTCAGTGTTAGAAACAGCTTAACTTTGTCCTCTTCTTTTTTTTTTTTTCCTGCAGCCTTTCTGGGATGAGGGGCCAGCAGGGGAGCTGTGCTTTGCCCCATGGAGTGAAATTCTTAGTAGTCCTAGCAAACCTGGGCAGGTTTTGGCCACAGTGAGATGGGAATAGTATGGGGCTCGTTTTTGTTTTGTTTGGTTTTGTTTTGTTTTTTAACTGCACCTCTTTTTGGTCTCCAGAAACCACATTTCTTATGGGTGTGGGGAGCATCACCCAGGTGATGACTGCTCCTTGGTGGGGCTGGAGTGGGACACACATTTCAGCCCCAGAGTTCATGGGACACGCAGGTCTGTCTACAGGGGCTTCACCCCACCTTGTGCAACCCAGGATCCAGAAACATGGCCTGAGGGGAGCAGAGAGCAGAGAAAGGGGGAGCTTATGTTCCATGGGTGAAGCCATGTGTGGAGGGGAAAGGACTGAGCTGTCTTGAAAAATACACAGAGGAAAAAGGCCATACTGGAAGTTGGGGTGGGAAGAGAGTGGAGATCCCAGCCTGGATCCCTTTCCAGTGGGATGGATGGGATCTATTAAGAGCCACCAGCTCTTCTGCTTCCTCCTCGAAGTCTGATGCTGCTGCTGGCCTGCTCCTCCCTCAAGTCTCCAGCACAAGTCACCTCCCAGGTTGTGCTGTGATATTCCTTGTCAGATGCTGGGCTGCCTCATGGGTACCCTGGGAGTCCATCACTGCAGCCCTGAAAGCATTTTGTGACCTGGCATGTGGAACACAAGGATGCTCAAACCCTTTTTTTCCCAGGGTTCTGGCTAACAGACAGACTCCATGGGTCTGGTGTGTAAATCCAGCAGGATTTTGATGGCATCACCTCCAGCAGGTCTGCAGGCATTCTGCAGGGGAACTTTTGGAGTGGGTTCATCAGTCTGGTGCACAAACCCAGCAGGATCTCGAGGGCAGCCCCTCCAGCAGGTCTGCAGGCACTCTGCAGGGGAGCTTCACGCTGGTGGCAGATGGGAGATGTTTTGATGGGGATGCAGAGCCTGAGGATGTGCTTCCCCAGCAGCCTGCCTGTCCTCAGTGGCCACCTCCTGCCTTGGGCATCCAGCCAAGGGGACTGGGATGGGAGTGTGCACGGTCACTCTGGGTGATAGCTCCTCCTGAGGAGCAAGGCAGGGGTTGGGGAAGGCCAGGAGCATCCCCAGACTGTTCCTCTGCTGGACCCAGCTACTCAGGTAGTTGCTGCTGGGAATGGAGAGGAGTCCAGCCCCTGGTCCTGCCTCCATCTGGGCTCTGCCCCTGCACGGGGCCTAGTGGAGCTGACCCTGGCATGGTCCCCGTGTGGTGGTACCCCGAGGACACATCCTGCTGCCAAGCCTCTGAGCAGTGCCAGCACCGCAGCAATTCTCCTACAAAGGGGCGGGACTGCTGGTGCCTCCAGCACCACTAATCACCTTTTGTGAGCAGCCTTCAGCAAGCCAGACCAGATGTTAAATCACATTTGCAAATAAGAAAAGGCTGAAACACGGCTATTTTAAAGCTTTAGCCAAGCAAAATAATTTTTAAATACCACACGGGCCTTCCAAATTGGGGTGGGAGGGGTCTGGCTTAGCTCCCGTGGGGACAAGCTTTGGTGCCATCCCATCCCATCCCAGGCATTCATCCCATGGCCACGTTTCTCCTGCTTTTCTCTGATCTCTCTGTGATGCAGAGCCTCTCACTCTTTGGCAGATTTAATGGAGCTGATGATGATTCAAAACTCCCAAATGCACCAAGTGGTGATGAACAGCCTGGCTGTGTCAGCACTGACGTCCTTTGGGCTTGGGCCACCCCCAGCCACTGCCCAGGTAAGGGTGAGAGAGGCTGGGTGGGCAGAGGGACTGTAGGACCAAAAAGAGGTCTGAAATGACCAAATATGTGGACAAAGGGGCCTTTCCAAAGCTGCTCAGAAGAGTTAAGAAATATGCTCGTGTCCTGCTTTGGCACAGTGTGGGTCTCCTTCTGGCACAGAAGCTGGATGGTCTCAGCCCATCTCAGTCCAAGCTCTGCAGCTCCTGGAGATTTTAGGGCTTTTTGTGCTGGTTTGACCCCCAGCTCTGCCAGCAGAGATGGCTTCCAGGCTGCTGAGAGGTGATTTAACCTAGCTGGGAAGAGGTAGGAGCCTCCCTGCTTACTGCTGGCTGAGCAGTGAGGCCAAGCACTGTCTGTTGTGCAGAATGTGCTGTGTGAGGGCTTTCAGCTTGTCCAGCTTGTACCCAAATCATGTGAAAAGTTTCATCTTCATGAGAAAAGTGAGTGCTGCTTTCTTGGAGGGGGCAAGAGCAGGGGTGTGGGCAGCTGCCTTGCTCCATGCTAGCTGGCATCTCCAAGAACATCCCTTCCCCTGCTGCCCACCCAGTTCATCCAGGACCCAACTCTGCCTGAATCTCAGTGTCTGGATCCAACAGGCTCTTCCCAGCAGCATTTTGAGGTCTTGGCTGTGGGGCTGCCACTTTTCCTGTTCCCTCTCTGGAGCCCACCCAGCCAGACCCTGGGGAATGGGGGTGGTGCTGAAACCAAACGTGTGTCTCCACAGGACCACTCCTGCTGGCATTTTGGGGAGTGGTGCCTCAGGCTACCAAAATGAGCTCTGCACATTTCTGCTCGTTGATCCTCCCCCACAGGCGATGGCGGTGCCTCTGCAGACTGGAGAGGAAGAGGAGGCTGTGGTGTTCCATCATCACTACATCCCCTACCCTGGTCCCACTCCCATCCTGGCGTGGCCAGCCCCGATGCAGGATGAGGGACCTGAGACCGTGCGGTACCTGGGCTCCTTAGCTGAGGATGGGGAGGTGTGAGTAACCAGGGTGCTGCTTGGTGCCACCCAGCACAGGGCTGCTTCTGTGTCCCTGTGGACCCCAGTGTAACTTCCAGACCAAGGACTTCCAGACGAAGCTGGGACACAAAGGTCCAGAGGAGGCCACAAGGATGACTGGGGGATAGAGCCACCTCTGCTCCTTGGACAGGCTGAGAGAGCTGGGACTGCTGAGCCTGCAGAAGAGAAGGATCCCAAGGAGACCTTCTGGTGGTCTCTCAGTTCCTGAAGGGACTCCAGGAGAGCTGGGGAGGGGCTATTTGCCAGGGCATGGAGCCACAAGATGAGGGGCAGTGGTTTGGTTCCCCATGAGTGTCATGGAGACACTAGCTCAGGTTGCCCAGAGAGGTGCTGGAGGTCTCATCAAGGCTGGTGACATCCAGAGCCAGGCTTGCTGAGGCTCTGAGCAACCTGGTGAAGTGCAGGATGTCCCTGTCACTGCAGGAGGTGGCACTGGATGGCCTTAGAAGGTTCCTTCCAACCCAACACATTCAATGATTCTATGCTGGGCTGGCATTGACTCCCGTCCTTTCTCCTTTCCAGCCATGCAGTGCCCCCTCCTCCACCTCCCAGTGCCACAGGGACTGTGGGACCCAGTGTCCCACCAGCATCAGGTAAGGTCACCTTCTTCCCATATCCCTTAAGAAGGAGCATTTGCCTTAAAGCAAAAGCTGAGCCCTCCCTTCTCCCTCCATCCATCAGATCCCAAGGTTGGCCATTGCATGACCTCAAACTTATTTTTCTCTCCTCAGAGTACTATGATAGGCTGAAGAGGCTGTGAGCTCAGAGGCTGTGAGCTCCATTCTTCCCAGGGTGGTTTCCTCCTGCACATCCCAGCCTTCAGCCCCAGAAGTTCCTGCAGGCTCTGATCATGGCTTGCTCCACAATACACCTAGTTTTGAGGTGGCTGGCAGGGAGGATGCCAAGGTGCCCAGGGTGCAATTTTCTGGGCACCTTGGCATCCTCCCTGATAGTGACCTGAAGGCAGAGGGTGTCATAAAAGCTGTCACCAAACTCCAGATGACAACATGACCCCAAATAGGGTACCTGTACTTTCCTCCCATAGAAATCAATGTCAGAATATGAAAATCTCTATAGTACAGATTTTGAAGCAGGACCTGGCTGTATTATCTATGTTTTACAAGGAAGATGAAAAAAAGGGTTTTTTCTGTCAATTATGTTCTATATTAAACAGCATCAAATATACTGGCATCAGAGGTTGTGGATGCCTCCTCTCTGGAGGCCAGGCTGGACAAGGCAGTGAGCAGCCTGCTCTAGTGGGAGATGTCTCTGCCCATGGCAGGGGGGTTGGAACCAGATGATCTTTAAGGTCCCTTCTAACCCAAGCCATTCTATGATTCTATGATTCCATGCTCTGTGGAGAGCTCATCCCCAGCAGGTTAGAGGTAACATCTCAGTTGAATCTGAACAGCACATCTCTGCCAAGCCATGAGGACTCTATGGTGCCAGCCCAGGTGGCCCCAGATCTTCATTAGCCCCTTCAGTGCAGCACAGTTGACTGTCATTAATATGCTTTGTTAAGAAAGAGACCTGCTGTCGCTAATTATGTGTCAGTAATTACCCAGACTGCTGGCTTCCTGCCTGAATGCAGGGATGCCTCCAAGATGGGAGGGTGAAGGGGGTATGAAAGGCTCTTGTACCTGGTTGGTGGGGTATATCAGGGCATGATGGGGTGCTGGTGGTTGATGCTGGGCTGAAGGCACCACCAGGAGAGCTGGGTCTGTCTTAGCAGCAGGGGTGCAGGCTGGAAGTGAGTGATCACAATGTTCCTCAGGATTCAGTGTTCCCCTGTGCTCATTGGGAAGCAGGAGCAGGTGCATTTTTGGGTGCTGGAAGCCATCTCTCCAGCTGTGCTGCCTTCCTCAATCCTTCTTTGGGGTGACAGCCCCTCTCTGACCCCAGTGTGGTTATGGGTCGGGAGACTTTGCCTTAAAAGCAGAGCTCCTAGCAGAAGGCTTTGGGGCTGGTGCTCACTTTTAATTCAAATGAAGGTGCTCAGGCTGTTGTACCTTAAACTTTCTTGTCTCCCCCCACTGGGTGTGAGGAATGCCTTGTCTCTCTTCTGGGATCCCTCAGGAAAGGAGGGCTCATCCTCCCTACGCCCAGGACTGAGCTGTGCACATCATGGAGAGATCTGCCTCTGCAGCCTCACTCTTACTGGAGCTGGGGGAGAAGCTCCCAGATGTGGAGCAAAAACCTTGGGTTGGAGCAGAAATACAAATCTCCAGGAGCACCCTGGCAGGCTGCAGGACTGGGTGGGCAATGCAGCAAGAGCAGAAGAGAAGGAGAAAAGCTGCATTTTATGGGAAATGAGGCTGGTGCACAAAGGCTTCCACATCTACATAGACAGAAGGAGAGGAGTCATCTGGGCATGGGGTGGACAGGAAGAGTGGGCTCAAGGTATGATCCAGTCTTAGCCTGAATATGAAAATAATGAGAGGAAGGGGAGGATGAAGCAATGGGGATTGCAACACCCTTAGTGGAAGTCACCCCTGGAACCCTTTTAGGATAGTTGAAGTGGGACATCTTTCAGCTGGCAGCATGGTGAGCATCACACAGCCAGGAACCCACCAGCATCTGCTCACTCCCACGTCAGCAAGGATGGGGAGAAGGTCTGGGTGGAAAGAACAGCCATGGCCAAGAAGGAGACTGGAGCAGAGGAAATGCAGAGTGCTTTTGTTGAAGGCAAGTCATGCTGGATGAAGGACAGGGCTGCTGGGTTTGACCCAGGTGATGCGATGCTTTTCACCAGAGCCCTGGTTAAGTTGTTACAGGGTGGCACAAGCAGAGCTCTCTGCTTTCAGGGTCAGAGAGGAATCCATGGGTCTGGGCAGCAGCATGTGGATCTCTCTGGCAGGGCTTGAGACACAGGAGATGCTGCTGGTGTCTGAGACCAGGGTAGAGCTGTCTCTGCAATGATGAGAACTCGCTTTTTAATGGCAAATTTCCATGTGGCAAGTTGGCTTGGAGCCTGTGTGCCCAGTGCAGGAGAGCGGATGGAAAGGCTAATTACAGCCCCGTGCCTATTAATCACAGCCTTGTAAACACCTAATGCAACACAGCCCCTGGCTGCCAACTGGGGCGAGGGCTGGCATCAGCTCCAGCCCAGGGTGGGAGCTGGGGGTGGCAGCAGGGCTCAGGCCACTGGTCTTGGTGCCAGAGGCTGGACCTTGAGAGGTGAAGGATGGAGGAGCTGCTGCATCCTATTTAGGGAGAGCAGAGAGATGGGGAGCCCTGGCATGGCCCCAGGTAGGGAGATACCTTCCAATAACCAAATTTTCTGCAGGGTAAGGATTTAATTGCCTATGATGCCAATGGGGAATAGTGCCAAACCTTACTGGGGTGATGGACATGAACCAGATCCTGCTGCCCATGCCAGCTGAGATACCCCTTTCTCTTTCTCTGAGATACCCCTGGCTCTTTTTGCCAGCAGAGGTGCCTAGAGTGTGAGCACTTTTGTGGGCAATGGATGTGATAGCATCAACTCAGAGATACCACAGTGGCTTTTAACTCGAGGTCCCTCAGTGTTGACTCACTCCCACTCACCACCCTCGGCAGGGCAGTGTGACTCCTACCTGAGCCACCCTCATCCTCAGCAGGGTGAGACAGGCACAGCACCTTCCCTTGGACCAGCCCCAGACTCCCACACACCTCTCTGCTGCTACACCTGAGTCACCTGCCATGCTCCTTCCCCCGTGCCACTTGTACAGCTCACGGGGACACGGGCTGAGCTCTCCAGCATTTTCCTGCCCAGGAGAAAGATGGAGATGGTCCTGCTCCAAGGGCTGCTGCTTCTCCTGCCCTTGGCAGCCCTGCTGCTTTACTGGTACAATGCCACCTTCCACTACTTCTGCAAGGTGGCCTTCCTCAACTTCTGGATTGTGCTGGCTTCCACTCTTCTGTCCCCTTTTGCAGCTCTCTGGGGACGCACTGCTGAGAACATGAGGTGAGTAGAGCCTGGGGATGTAGCTCTGATGTCTGATGTGGACATGGTTGGGGCCTGGCTGTGATGGAGGAGATTGGTGTTTTGTAGACACCAGCTCTCTCCTGCTCTGGGCATACCCTCAGCTGCCTTATGGCTCGTAGTTGAGCCCTGAGGCCACAGCCAAGGTTGTGGTTATGTCCATGTGGCAATGAAGGGTGCTTCTGCATTAAGCGGTGTGAGGAAAAGGGGGTGGCTGTGACCAGGGAATATCACCTCAATTGAGGAGGCCAGTTGAGTTGGGACTAGTGGTCCCTCAAGGTTGTAGTGTAGAAAGTAGTGCTGCAAGTGATCCTTGACCATCGTGTTGTCGGTATCACAAGTTTGCTGGGTGATGGAGGGACATAGGCAAAAGTTGGAGGTAGGACCATAAGCAGGATGTGGATGCAAAAGTGTTAAGGTCTCCCTGGTGGTGCAGCCAGGTCTTGCTCAGCAGGGACCACACTTTGGCAGTGGCATTTGGGGATGTCTTGGTGGCATCATCTGTCACATCTCAGTGAGTCATGTGCTGGCCCCATCAGCTGAGCTCAGAGGTGGTGGCAGTTGAGATAACATCACTGTGCAACAGCAGAGGAAGGTCGGGTTGCTTTCAAGGGTGTTGCAATCTTGTTACTGGATTCCTGGGCATGAGAGCACACAGGGAAGGGATATAAATATGTCAGGGTGAAAAATGTCCAAACCTGTTGTATTTACTGAGCTTGAGCCATCAAGTCTTTGTGCTGATGGATTTTGGGCCCTCAGCTGTAGTGTTGATGTTATCAGTTCAGGGTGTTATCTCTCACCTTCACCCTCTCTGTGCAGCAGCTCAGAGTGTGCTCACACCTGTGGAGCTGCCTCCAGCCCTGGTGCAAACGCTTCCGGCTCAGTGGAAACACCCGGTGTGAGGCAGCACTGACTCATTTGGTCTCATCCCACCTGACACCTCAAAGCCATCTTCTGTCCCCACAGCACACCTGCCTGCCCCGTCCTGTCCCCTCCTCCACCTCCAAATCCCAAAGCCCCAGGCTTGAAGCACTTTCCTGTCACTAGATGACTCTTTGGGGCATTGCCACCAGTGTTTTGCTTCACTACAGATGCAGGAACCTCTGAACCTGTGTTTCCCAAGGGATGGGTGACCTTCTGATACAACAGACCCTCTTGCACCTCATGCTTCTTTCTCCTTGGTGGCTGCCTCTACTCTCTTTCCTCCCATATGTTTTCTGTACCCTCACTGGTGCCGAGCTCTCTCTGACAGCCCTGTCCCCTATAGGCTCCCAGTGTCTGCCAGATACGTGGACCTTGGCTTGGCTGCTCTTGGTGTTGTGGGTTTGAGAGTGCCCCATTTCAACAGCAAAAGCACACCAGCTTTGTATCTCCACCACGTGTGCTGCAATCCCTCTTGCTCCATCCTCCCCTCCATTCCTCTTGTAATTCTCATAGCCCTTTGTCAGCACTGCCACCCTAATGTCACCCTTCCTATCCAGTCCTCCCTGGATGGTGACATTGCTCTTCCTTCTTCCCCCTTCCATCTGCACGGATGAAACCTCCATTTCTTCCTGCCACTGTGGATCTAGTGAAGCTGCTCCTTGTGATTTCCTCTCATGCCTTGCCCTCTTTCCCCTCCACCCACAGTCCAAATCTGGTGCCCTCTGGTGCCTTCAGCCCAGCCCTTTGGCTGCTCTGCAGGGACAGTCCCTGGAGACACTTGCATCCCTGCTGATCCCTCTGTCTCAGGACACTTCCTCTGTACTTCCATCTTCACAGTTCAGCACTACTCTGACAGTCTGAGTGGAAATAATTCTGGTGTCTGGGTTTCCAGCTCACAAACCCAGATCTACCTGAGCCTCTGGGTGACTCTTACCTGGACAGAAGTAGCTCTCTTCATTGGATTGTTGGGATGTGATGATCTGCACCTTTGCTATGGGTAGGAGTAACACCCTTTTTGTCCTCTCGATTCACCATCACCCCTGGACATCAAAAGTGGTTTTTTGGTGGTTTGAGGTTTTTTCCTCCCACCAGCTTGTGCTGCCTTCTCTTTTTTGTCAGTAGCTCCAATGAACTCTCTTCCACTGAGGCAGCAGCTGCTGTCACCCTGGGGATGGTTATGGGGTTAGTGCTGAGCTGTGCAGGCCATAAAAGCTCTTAGAAGAGCCAAGCATGTCCGAGACTCAACACACACATAGACCTTGGGACACACTATTTGCTTATGAAGAGTGGATCTTGCCTGGACACTCTTGCAGCTTTCTCCTTGAGTGACTGTGAAGGGCTGGAAAGCATCAAGAACCAACCCCCCCTACCCCTCCCAATCTGTGTTGATGGTCTCCCCACGTGTCTTCCTCTGCTACAGGCTCCTGCGGTTTGCTCTTCGGCCCCTCAAACACTTCTATGGCATCAAGATGCAGGTGCAGGGCTCTGAGCATCTGGACATCAAGGGCCCCTATGTGATAGTTTGCAACCACCAAGCTTCCCTTGATGTGATGGGTAGGTGCAAGGGAGAGAGGGGGGGAGGTTCATTGGCATGGTCAGCTTTTAGGGTGCTGCAAGCGTGGGCTAGGCTTGCTCTCAGGGTTCCTAGCCAGGTCAGCACCAGGATTTGCCAGCAGGCCCACCCCACCATTCCCTGTTTCAAGGACAGTGTGGGTAGAAGAACTGGTGGGATGGGAGCTATGGGTGTACTGAGACAATGGAAGGTGATGTCAGGTCACTACTAGCGCTAGGCTGGTTGGTTTTGGGTGCCATTGGGCAGGGATGGATCCTTTCCTCTCCCATCCATCTTCCAGTCATGGCAGAGATCATTCCCGATGGCTGTGTGCCCATTGTCAAGAAGGAGCTCAAGTACCTGGGGACAGTGGGATGGGCCTGCTGGCTCAGTGGCATGATCTTCATCAACCGCCAGAGGAGAGAAGATGCCATTGATGTCATCTCTCGGACAGCCAGGACCATGCAACGTGAAAATGTGAGGGGGGCTGGCAGCTGGGGAGTGTCAGGGATCAAACACGGATGGGACAAAGGGACTGACATGACAGGTCCCTGGGGTGCTCTGCTCAGGGTCCCTGCTCATGTCTCTCCCTGTCTCACACAGCTCCGGGTGTTGGTCTTCCCTGAAGGAACGAGGAACCAGAACAAATCTATGCTGCCCTTCAAACGTGGGGCTTTCCACCTGGCTGTGCAGGCTCAGGTAAGGCCATCCTTCCTTTACACTTGCCCTTGATGGGGTGGGCAGGCATCCTGGGGCAGCAGGACTGGGGGCATCAGTGTCTTTTGGTTTCTGCAGTCCCCAGGGACAGGCACCCTGTATGCAGGACCCGGGAAGGGCACAGGGAGTTGCAGAAGCTGGAGTCCCACGTGGGGAAGGGGTCTGTGTGGAGAATACCCCTGACCCTCCATCTCCTACAGGTTCCTATTTTTCCTGTTGTGATCTCCCCATACGAGGACTTCTTCAGCTCCAAAGAAAAGAAATTCACTTCTGGTAAGTGATGGGCAAAAAGTCCTGTTGCCTGAAGGCAGGACTGCTGCTGGAGGTAGAATCAAAGAATCATAGAATAGTTGGGGTTTCAAGGTACCTTCAAGATCACCTAGTTCCAACCCCCCTGCCATGGGCAGGGATCCTCCTACTAGACCAGGTTGCTCAATGCCTCATACAGCCTGGCCTTAAACACCTCCATGGACTGAGGGGGCAAACTCTTCCAGTGTTTCATCACCCTCACAGGAAAGAATTTCTTTCTTATATCTGTCCTGAATCACCCCTGTTCCAACTTACATCCATTATTCCTAGTCTTTCCATCACAAATCCTATTCAAAAGTCCTATCCATAAGGATGAAGCACATACGACTTGGGGGTTCTCTTTGTGGCACACTAAGGTTGTGGGGAGGCAGCTGGTGGTGAAGAAAGCTGGTGGAAAGACCTGGTTCTTGTTGGGTTTGTCTAACAGCATCCCTGGCCTTTCCCTTCTTTCTCCAGGGACATGTACCATCCAAATCCTCCCCAAGGTAGAAACACAGGGCTTGAGCCCAAAGGATGTTCCTGAACTGACTGAGACTGTCCAACAGATCATGGCTGGTGTTCTCACCAAGATATCTACACATCATTGTGTGGACCAGCACACTGAGCAGCCACACCTCCGTGCTTGGGCTGGCTCTGGCAGGGGGACAGGCAGCCTGGAGGAGCATGAGCAGGACACAGCCAGGACCAAACACTAGGCAGAAACCCTTGAGGACATTAAGGAATGCCACAGCCAGAGGCTGGGCCACTTTGTCTCCTGCAGATGTGTCCACCAGAACTTCCACCACCTCAGTAAGGGGAATCAGAGAGATGGGAACTGGGCATAACATCAAAAGCAGTGCAAGGTGCCCCCAAAAACCCCCCCTCACTGTGCTGTGTTTCACCCCGGGGTGGGAGCCTGGTCTGCCTCTGCTTGTGGTGAGGGGAGAGGGGTGCCAGGCACCATTTTCCACCCCTGACAATGTGGCTTACAGTGGGGTTCACCCATGGCCTTGCTGAGTTCCTTCTTGCAGTGGTTCCTGCACAGCTGGCAGGGCTGGTAGGAGGCAGCCACCTGTGGGGAAGGCTCTAGAGCTCAGCGTGAGGCTGGGGAGGGGGGGAAGGAGGTACTGGGGTTATTGTCAAGTGGGAAGAACATCATCCATGCTGAACTAGGAGATGAGGGTACAAGATTAAAGGGTTTGTACCTGCTGGTGTGTGTATGGTGTCCTGACTGAGCCATGGCCACTGAGGGGAGTTGTAGGGTTGGGGATCTTTACCCTTATGGCCATGTGCCTGGATCTTTGCATGTAGAGCAACACTATGGACACCCCAACTTCGCTGTGGGTCCTCTGTAAGAGTTACACCAAGGTGGACCTCTTCCTCCCATAAGTACAAGCAGTAAATGTGCAGAAGGAACACCAGTAAAGCCCAGAAACCTCAGAGGGCAGAGGATTATGCCCACCTGGACCTGGAGGGACCTCCCCTTGGCCCCCAGACATGGTATAACCATGACTCATTCACCAGTTGCCATATCCCCTGGCCTGTTCCTTGCAACCAGCCATCCAGATGCTTTGAGCATCTGCTCTCTCCTTCCCAGCCCAGCAGCTCCTGACCCAGACACCCTGGGGTGACAGCAGGGCAAGGCTACCCAAGTGCTAGGAGCAGGGTGGGCAGGCTTCACCTCCCATATTCAAATGAGATAAGTAAATCATGGAGAAACAAGGGCACAGCACTCCAGTTTAGCATCATTTCTACTCTACTCTCGGAAGTGGCAGGCTCATTCTGGAGGAAATTCTGCGAAACCAAGAAAATCCCTGACCTGGACAGATACCACAGAGCGAAAATATCAGCAACAGAAAAGAGATTTCCCATGAGTGACAACTGGCCAGCTGGGGACTTGTCACATGGAGGTGGCCAAGGGCAGGGTGCACCTGAAGGACCTCCAGAAAGCTTCTTTAGTCACTTCCCTGCTACCAGTGCTCCCAACATGCAGCTTAGCTCTGGACTGGCTCAGTGGTCCCATCATGTGCCCATCATTGAGGGCGTGGTTTGATGCCCAAAGCCTTGAACCCAGCAGAGCCTGGGTCAGGTGGTTAAACATTGTCCCAGCTGGATGGCTGAGCCCCAGCCTGGCTGGCTTTTGCTTGCTGCAAAAAGTGAAAGCATGGAGTGAGGAAGAGACTCTGGAACTCTTTTGCTTCCAAGTTGTCCCCCAGTTATGAGGTCTACAGCTGCCCTGCCTTGCCTGCTGCTTTGCACCCTACACCTCACAGCTGGAGCATCTGCAAAGCCGTAAGCCATTTCCATGTCCGCCTGTTTGTGCCTGGTGGGGTGGTGGATGGTCTTAAGCAGTGTGACAGCCCTTGCTGAGACTGTGATTGCTGGTCAGGGATGTGAGATGTCCCCATGAAGGACTTTGCACCTGGGGCTGGGGTTGCTTTGGGGTAGGGTGCAACCTTACAAGTGAGAGCAGAGCCTTTCTTCCATCTGTAGATCAACCCCACAGTGGTTCCCTGAGGTATTTAGGCAGAGGGGGCTTCATTCCAGTCTGGGCAGTTGGGTGGAAGGCTGGGTGGCACTGCCCTGCAGAGAACATCCATGGCTGAAAATATGTCAGTGCCTGGAGACAGCCTGGAGTAGAGAGGAGCACTGGTATTTGGTGAGGAGGTCCTTGCCCTCCTCCACTAGTGAGGTTGTCCCCTTCCCAGGCACTATGTGGTGCTCTTCCCATATGTGCTCTACTTCCCGCACCCTGGCAAAGTGCATGTCCACCTCATGGACCTGGATGAGCCTGTGCAGGTGACCCTCCATCTGGAGAGCAGCCATGGTGTCCCCAACATCACCCTGGAGGCGCAGGGCAGCAAGATCCTACAGCTGAACTGGCCCAACTTCTCCAAGGTGAGTCACAGCTGAGGACCTCAGGAAGGGGTATCCATCCCTCACCCACCCAGAGCCAAACTGGGGGAGCTGGGAGGGAACATGGGGACATCCTGGATGGGCAATGAGTGAGTTGCCCTCCTGGTGGAGACATGGAGCATGTGCAGAGACCTTCTGGATTGTATCTGCATCCTCTTCCCACACATACCAGTTTCCTGGAGCCCACGTAGGTCAATGGGATGGTGACAGAGGGGGACAGGTGCAATGGCTCACTGGCATCTAACAGAGATGGAGACCTCATCCCTGGAGACATTCAAGGCCAGGCTTGCTGAGGCTCTGAGTGCAGAACGTCCCTTTTTACATCTTGGACTAGGTGGCCTTTGAAGGTCCCTTTCAACCCAACACATTCTATGATTCTATAAAGGCTTTGCCACCATTTCTGCTCTTTCCCTGGGGACAGATTCCTGCCCCTCCTGCAGGGACCGAAGAGGTTGCACGTCTTCACATCTCCATCCAGAGAGGTTCCCTGCAGGTCTCTGAGCAGAAGACAGTCCTAGTGAAAGCTCTGGAGCTGGGGACTTTGGTGCAGACAGACAAGGTTGTCTACAAGCCTGGACAAACTGGTGAGGGGTAGGAGCTGCTGGAAGAGCTCTCAGGCTCTCAGAATGGGACCCCTGGGTTTGAGCCCCAGGCTCCAGGACTCACTCCTGCTCCTGCCTTCCCTCTCTGCAGTGAAGTTCCGAATTGTCCGTTTGGATCGAAACTTCATTCCCAGCAACAGGGAGGTGAGACAGGGTCAGGGCATGAGGGGGGGACATGGTGGGTCTCAGCAGCAGAGGCACAGCCTTCAGCATCCCTAAAATAAGGGAATCCTGATGTTTGGGAACTGCAGGGGCATGGGATGGGGGACATACAGCTCTTCCCAAAATTCCCCTGGCTCAGACCAGCCCTCTGTGCTCTGATCCTGCTGAATCCTCCCTCTTTCTCTTTTGCAGCTTCCCTTGGTGGTTGTACAGGTGAGATGTTGCCCTGTGCCAGCTTCTCTGGCAGGAGCAAAGGGCCCCCCCCACATGTATGATGCTGGGGACAGGGACACCCCTGCTGAGGGTGCCCAGAGTGACTGCAAGGAGAAGGAAGAAGGGCTTGGGTTCCTCATCCCCATTTCCAGCCCACTGGTGGTCAGCTTGCTGTCTGCTGGTGAGATGGGGCTCCTCTGGGGAGGTGTTGCTGCGGGGCAGGTTACACGGCTGAAGATGGCCGTGTGGCTATTGCCACTGAGACTTTGACCCAAACCAGAGAGTCCCCAAAGCTCCCAGTCCATACTGGAGCATCACCCTGTCAGCTCTGGCTGCTGTAACCAGGATGGACCTTGGCTAATACAGCCCCTGGGGGGAAATGTTCCTTCTGGAGAGGATGGCCTTGGGGCTGCTCCAAGCATGGTGACAGGGAAAAACCTCTGCTTCTTGTGAGGACAGTCGGGGTGACTCAAGTCCATGAGGTTGTCCACCCACCACCACATGTCCCATCTCCAGCCCCGTAAGTGAGGGCTGATGCTATGTGTCCCTATGCAGGACCCCAGTGGGAAGCAGGTGGCAGAGTGGAGGGAGGTGACCCCACAGCAGGGCATCATGGACCTGTCCTTCCCGCTGGCGGCGCAGGCAGCCCTGGGCACGTACATCATAAAGGTGGAGGAGAAGAGCCACTACTTCAGTGTGGAGGACTACGGTGTGTGGGCATGAAGGCTGAGCTCCACGTGGGCTGTTTGGAAGCCATTAATGGGACAGCAAGATACTCCCACAGGAAGAAATGGACACAATCACATTCCTTGCTGGTTTTCCTCCAGGGCAGCCCAACTTCCAAGTGCTGATCCGGCTGCCCCGCATCGTGACATCAGAGGATGAGAAGATCCCACTGGATGTCTGCGGGCGGTGAGGAGCAGAGCAGCCCCAGCAGCAAGGCTGGCTGCTCCTGGGGTGATGCTCCCCGCACAGAATCCTCTCCATCTGCTCCCCTTCTCCCCCCTCCTGACAGGTACCCATCTGGGAAAACTTTCCGGGGAAGGGCTGAAGGCACCCTGTGTAGGAATAGACTTCTGGAGGAATCTGAGAGGATCTGTGCTGAGTTCAAGGGCCAGGTGAGGGAAACAGGAGCAGGAAAAGGTCTGTAGGTGATATCCCTGGAAATGTGACCCTGTCTTGGGGTACTTTGGCTGATGATGGCTGGGGCACCATTCAGGCATTGCCAGGTCATCCAGCTCCTGTATGAAAGTGCTGCAAACCCAAAGTCAACCCAAAGAGGGCAGAGGAGAGGGGACTCTTGGGAGTGGTACTCAGTCCAGGAGTGGGACAGCCAGACTCATGGCAGAGAGTGGGACCAGCCCTGGGGGGGGAATTTTGCAGGATCCAGAGGGAGACAACAGCAGTGGAACAAGTGGGAGGCCAAAGGTGGCAGCAGATGGCACTGAGGGGCCTGACCATTGGGTTGCTACTAACGAGTGTGACTCTCTCCTTCAGACAGGGAGGAATGGCTGCTTCTCTACAGAGGTGCCAGTAGCTTTCTTCAACCTGAATTACCACTACTACGTTCCTCTCTATGCCTACTCAGTGCTGCTGGAGGAAGGGACTGGTGAGCACAGCCATGCTGACAGCCACCCACTGATGTCCTGGCAGTGGTGGCAGCTGGAGAACATGGCACAGCTCTTCAGCTGGGGGTGTCTCCAAAGCCTCTGTCCTTACCATCCATGAGCATCAGCTGCTCTGTGCCCTGACTTGCTTTTTCTTCTATTCTTGACTGCTGGAGCAATCCCTTGGTTACTAAAGGCTGATCAGGAGCTTCTTCCCCTTCCAGAATTCCTCTCCCCCAGATATCCCTTCATCGTCCACTCACCCCAGACCATAGAATCACAGAATATCAGGGATTGGAAAGGATCTGGAGAGATCATCCAGTCCCATCCCCCTGCCAGGGCAGGAACACCCAGATCAGGTCCCACAGGAAGGCATCCAGGTGGGGTTTGAGTGTCTGCAGAGAAGGAGACCCCACACCCTCTCTGGGCAGCCTGGGACAATCTTTGCTCACCCGCTTTCTCATTTTTCTGTGGAACTTCCTGTGTTCAAGCTTGCACCCATTGCCCCTTGTCATGTCATTGGAGGTCACTGAGAAAAGCCTGGCTCCATCCTCCTGACACTCACCCTTTCCATATTTATAAACATAAATGAGGCCACTCCTAAGTCTCCTCCAAGCTGAAGAGCCCCAGCTCCCTCAGCCTTTCCTCAGAAGGGAGATGCTCCAAACCCTTCATCATCTCTGTGTCTCAGTACTGGACTCTCTCCAGCAGTTCCTACATGCCTAGAGGTGAATGACCCAGACAAACTGTTTACCTCACCTCTCCCTCCACAGGGATGTGGCGTTCGGCCAGGAAAAGCTGTATGTTTGTGCCTCTAATGGACATCTTTGAAGGCAACGATGAATTTTACAAGTCTGGAATTCCCTACACTGGCAGGGTAATGAGGAGGGGACACACATGGGTTTCCATACCCTGCAGGTCTCCTACTGTACCCAATCCTGCTCCCTCTGACCCTCAACCCTGCTATCCCACTGGGACTGACACTCCCAGCCTGGGACATCTCCCCCTCCTCCTTCTGCAGATACTGATGAAGAGTACCAACATCTCTGCCCTGGAGGGCAAAGAGTTCTTGCTGATGGTTAATACTGCAGGAAAATCAGAAAGAAAAACCCTACTCATGGATGGATCGGGGAGAGCTTCTTTTGAGCTGGACACCTCTGAGTGGACTGATGTGGTCACCCTGACTGTACGTGACTCATGTCCCACAGCCCACAGGCACCTTGGATTTAGTAAAGATCACAGAGAATTTCTTACATAAAATCTTCTAGCCTCCCCTTGGCCCCACCTGGATTGTCTTTCCCCTCACAGCATCCCATGGTAGAGAGTTCCACAGGCTTATTAGCCCTGTCAGTAGTTCAATTGCCTGCCCAGACCCCAGCACCCTTCCAACTCTTCCTCTGCTGGGAAAAGGGGCTATGCTCACTTTTGATTCATGATGCAAGTTCTTCCTCTAATTCCCTGCCTCTGCCTTTCTGTTTTCATAATTCACTGTTGAATTTCAGGATCCTTTCCACCTCTGCTGCCATAGGCATAAGATCAGATGGTGGTGGGATGCTCTTGAAGTTCATACTCTCCACCCAACACATGCTGTTTAGCCATGCTTTCCTCTCTCCATCCTCTGACTATCCCTTTGATTGTCCTTTGCAGGAAGCTGGGGTGGTACTTGGAGCACAGCTGGGTTGTGTCTCTTGGCATGTCCCTACTGAGATATCTACAGAAAAGACTAGAGGGTCTTGACTGCAAAATCCACTCTTACTGTTCTCTGGTCCTGAGGTGATCTTTTGCCATTGAAAGCTCGATTTCCACCTCTCAGGGCAAGCTCAAGAAAGACTCTTCAGCCTCAGAGCATGAACACGTGGAGTTCCTTAATCTCGTTTCACTAGCCAGTGGAAATATTCTGAAGATCCGAGAGGTGGTGGAGAAGCTGCCCTGTGGCCAGCCCCAGAAGCTCTGGGTGGATTACTTGCTTGATGAGAAGACCATGGGGACAGAGATGCAGAATGTAGACGTGGTCTTCCTGGTAAGCCCATATCCGGGGAGAGATGGGAGACTGAATGAAGGGCAGAGCTCAGAGGAGCAGAAGGAAGTGTGTGGGATTAAGACTTTCATAGAATCATAGAATAGTTCAGGTTGGAAGGGACCTCCAAGATCATCAAGTTCCAACCCCCCTGCCATGGGCAGAGACACCTCCCACTAGATCAGGCTGCTCAGTGACTCATCCAGCCTGGTCTTGAACACCTCCAGAGAGGGGGCATCCACAGCCTCTCTGGCCAACCACTTCCAGTGTTTCACTACCCTCACATAAAGAATTTCTTTCTTATATCTAGTCTGAATCTACCATCTTCCACCACACATCCTATTAAAAGGTCCTACTCCAGCCTCTCTGTAGGCCACCTTCAGGTATGAGGTCCCCCCTGAGCCCTCTCTTCACCACACTGAACAAACCCAACTCCTTCAGCCTGTCTTCATAAGGCAGTTGCTCCTGCCCTTTGATCATCTTGGTGGCCTCCTCTGGACCTGCTCCAACAGCTCAATGTCCTTCTTATGTTGAGGGCTCTGGAACTGGACACAGTAAGTCCAGATGGGGCCTCACCAGAGCCCAGCAGAGGGGCAAAATCACCTCTCTTGACCTGCTGGTCACACTTCTCTTGATGCAACCCAGTATCTGGTTGGCCTTCTTGGCTGCAAGTGCACACTGTCGGCTCATTTTGAGTTTGTCAGCCCCAAATCCTTCTCTTCAGGGCTGCACTCAAGCCACTCTCCAACCAGCCTGTCTGTGCTTGGGAATGTCTCAATCCAGGTGCAATTCTCCAGCAGAAGCTATTTCCAGGCTTCCCTGAGCAGGCAGTTTAGAGAAGAGGACTAAGGAATGGATCCTGGAGGTGTAAATTCTTGGGGCACCATTTCCATTCCTCCTGCAGGATGTGTCTCCTATAGTCTCTTCCAGAGTATCCTCCATGACCTCCCATCACCTGCTTGTGCCATTTCCCTGCTGAGCATCAGTTTATTGTTCCCATCTCCTCCTCTGTAGGTCCTGGCCAAGGGGACCATCATCAGTGTCCTCAGGAAAGAGCTGCCTGCAGAAGCTGGTAGGTCCTGAGCCATGGATGGGCTGTGCAGGGCTCTGCTCTCCATTCCTGGTCCTCACCTCCCCTCCTCTCCCACCACTTAGGGCTGAGAGGCACCTTCTCCCTGGAGCTGCCCATTGGCCCTGAGCTGGCACCTATGGCCAAAGTGCTGGGTTACGTGGTGCTGCCCAGTGGTGAGATGGTGATTGCCAGCACCAAGCTCAATGTGGCCAAGTGCTTCCCCCACAAGGTGAGAGGAGGCCACTGGTGTCAGGGGAGGTCCTGCCAGGCTCACTGGGGAGATGTGGACACTGACCCTTAGTCTTCAGCAGAGCCTTTCCTCATGCCCTGCAACCTGCTGGTCCTGGACACCTTTGAAGGTGTTTTCCTTCCTCTCTCATTCCTCTCATTGCAAAACATCTCCTGGCTTTGAATGCAGTCCTTGCTCTCCATCCTCTGCTGCAGAGGGGTCAGGCTGCAGTACGAGGTCCTTACTGGGACCAGTCCCCATCTCTCCTAACCCAAAAGCTTTCCCTTTTCCAGGTGAAACTGTCCTTCTCAGAGCAGAGGGCTCTGGTGGGCTCACAGCTGAGTCTGAAGCTGCAGGCTGCCCCAGGCTCACTGTGTGCTCTCTATGCCATTGACCAACGCACTTGGTCCTCCAGGCCCCAGGACAAGCTCAAGCCCCGCACAGTGAGTCTGGAGTAACCTCAGTCCTGGGCTGGGCTGGGCTTGCTGCTGGGACATGGGGACAGCAGTTTCTTTCCATTATCCATTGTAGTGGGAGGACCTTGGGGAATCTCCCTCTGCAAGATGAATATCTGGTGTCTTGGAGTACCCCTTGAACCCCTGCCCCCCCCACCCAGAGACTTTGTAGCCTTGTGCATCACTGACTGGGGATGGCTGAGCCACAGAATCGCTGTGTGATACCTCCTGGGGTGGGAGCCTTGAAAACAGGGTGTGGGCAGTGGAGCTTCCTCTGCTCTTTTGAGGAGAGGGGAGATGGGATGGTGATGGATTCCCACAGAGGGGCTGGCGCTGGTGAGCCCGGGGAGGTCCAGAAGCTAAAAGGTGATGCCAGGGGCAGAAAGGTGTTTGAGCTGGGCTGTGAGCATTTAAATCTTTCCCACACAAATCTCAATGTGCTTGGTTTAGGTCTTTGACTTATTCCCAGTGTTTTATCAAGACATTTGGAACTTCGACTATTTGGAAGTTGAAAAATCTAATTCATCTCACTGTCGGATAGAAGAGAAGCTTGTGAATTTAGCTTTGCCAAGTGTTAGCTGCTTTGATTTGCCAGAGGACAGCTGGGGGAGCTGCCGCCGCAGCCTCTGGCGCCGACACCTTGAGATGTCTGAGCGTGTCCAGCCACACTCCTACAGCCTGCAGGAGGTAGGAGCTCTCCAGCTCGACCTCCCCTTCCTCTTCCTCTCAGGACGAAGGTGCTGGGGGCAACTCAGCCCATGTTGGCATTCAAGTACCATCACCCAGATGACATGTCCTACCCCTCCACCTCACCAGCCTGGCACAGGCAGCTGCCATGCCCCTGTCAGTGTGGGCGCAGCGGCGTCTCACAGGCATGGGCTGAGGTCTGCTCTTTCCATCCCCAACCCAGGTTTGGAGTAAACAGCCCATGGATTGGCCTGACATCTCCCTGCTTTTATTGGGGTTGTGTCCCCCACAGGCATCAAAATCCTAAGTTGTATCTTCTTGGGAGCGGAGTAGGCAGAGCAGATCAACCATGTCTTCTCCAGCCATTCCTGGTGCAGCAGCTTCCCCTGGCACAGATATTCTCCTCCTGAGCTCCCCGGCAGCAAACCCAGAAGTGAAAGCTGTTGGGGAATGGAGTGGGACGAGCAGATCCACCAGATGTTCCCCAGCCATCCCTGTTGCAGCAGCTTTCTCTGATGTTCCTCTCCTGAGCTCCCTCAGCAGCAGTGGGGGGAGGGCCCTTACATTCCGGAGCTGAGTTCTGGTGTGGGGGAGATTTGAGTGCATGTAGAGTCCTTGCTTCAGGGAGGGATGGGAAAGCATCAGGGGATATCTGGCCCTCAGTGTGGTGCTGTCCTCTCTCAAGGTCCAGAAGGCAGATTTGAAAATTGTCACCAACACTCGGCTGTGTGCTGAGAAAATCTCCCCACAATGGCCTTTCAGCTTCCAAGGTGAGTGAAGAGAGTAGGTAACACCCTCCATGTTGGCTGGAGAAGGATGGATGAGGACTATCCTGTCTCCTTCCATCTTTTCTTGGCATCACAAGATGAAGTCATGCATCTGTTTGCAGGAGCAGGGATGGAGAAGCCTCAACAGGCAGGTGCCGGGTTGCAGGACTCAGGGATGCAAATGGATTTCTTGGGGACTTGGCTGTGGGAGCTGGTCCCTGTGGGGTGAGTGAAGAGGTGCTCCAGCAGACCTCCAGACATGGGGATACCAGGATGGAGAGGAGTGGATGGTCATAGAATGTGTTGGGTTGGAAGTGCCCTTCCAAGGCCATCTTGTCCAACTTCCTTCAGTGACATCCTGCACTAGATCAGGTTGCTCAGAGCCTCTGCAAGCCTGGCATCCAAGAGCGGGGCCTCCACCACCTCTCTGGGCAACCTGGACCATTGTCTGACCACCCACATGGGGAAGAACTTCCTCATATGTAAGACAACACATTCTATGGATCTGGGCAGGCTGAGTCCTGCAGGCAGGAAATACAAGGGCACTTGTGCCACTCTTCAAGCATGTGAGGGCCACTGATGGTCCTAGAGGAAGGGATGGACATAGAGGAAAGGGGTTAACCTGCTCCTGCAGGCATTGATCAGACCAATCAGCAAGGACTGTCCATCTTCTGCCACGCAGGGAAGGAGGCTCCACAGAAATGACAGTGACAGTGCCTGATACCACTGCTGAGTGGGAAGCCGGGATGTTCTGCACATCCCCACTGGGCCTGGGGCTGGCCCCTGCCATCACCCTTGCAGCCTTCAAGCCCTTCTTTGTGGAGCTGGCACTGCCCTACTCTGTGGTCCATCATGAAGCCTTCACCCTGGTGGCCACTGTCTTCAACTACCTGCAGCAGTGCCTGAGGGTGAGTGGGGCTGGGGAGGAGACCTGGAGCTGGGGTTCAGAGGGGGCTGATGGTTCTGTGGCTGTAGGTTCAGGTGATGCTGGTGGAGTCGGCAGAGCTGGAGGTGTTGTCGGACAAAGACCAGGGTCTGTACAGAGGCTGTGTCTGTGCAGATGAAGAGAGAACCTTCCAGTGGAGCGTGCGGGCCACCAGCCTGGGTATGGAGGGGGTGACAAAGGGAAAGGAAGAAATGTGCCCAGTGGGTGAAACTCATAAAACTGAATCCCAGAAACACCCAGGTTGGAAGGGACCTTTAGATCATCAAATCCAACCATTAGTGCTGCCAAAATCATCACTAACCCAGGTCCTTCAGCACCATGCCTGCCCAGCTCTTAAATTCTCCAGGTGTGGCACCTAAACCCCTTCCAAATTTGAGAACCTTTCCACTGTAAAAATCTTTTCTCATCTCCATCCTAAAACCCTCCTGGCACAACTTCAGGCCATTTCCTCTTGTCCCAGTGTCTGTTCCCTGGGAGAAGAGACTCCAGCTACACCCTCCTTTCAGGGAGTGAGGCAGCGTCAAAGTCATGTCCCCTCTCTGCCTTCCCACAGGGGAGGTGAATGTCACTGTCATTGCCAAGTCTCTGAACTCCAAGAAGCTCTGTGGCACTGAGATGCCTGTGGTGCCAGCACAGGGGCAGGTGGACGTGGAGACAAAGATCATGAAGGTGCAGGTGAGCAGAGTGAGGTGTTGGGCTCACACTCTCCTCTTGCTGGGAGCACAGCTGCACCCACAGCAGTCACTCACAGAGAAGAGTATCCTCCCTGTCCCTTGTTTGAGCCATGGGAGCGTCAGCACCCTGAGCAAGTACAGAGTGAGTCCATGCTTGGGTACCATCAGTGGGATGATGGTGTCTCCCCCTCCCTTTTGAGATGAGATTAGAAGATGTGTGAGGCAGTTGTGTGATATACAATGTGCTCCCCTCATCACATGGTGCTCTAGAACAGCCCAGCTTGGTCCTGGTGGCCATGAGCTCTCCCAGTGCATTAGAGCTGATGGACTATTTGTGGGGACAGGGTCTGTCTGGGGTTTGTGCTGAGGAGACATGGCATTTCAGGAGGAGAAGGGCAGACTGACTGATCCTGGTCTCATATACATTGTATTCCTCCTTTAAAGCCTCTGAACCAGATGTGAAGGGAAATTGCAGGTGCCTGGCTGTCCCTCTGCTCCTGACCTGTCACATCCCACCAGACACGGCTGGCTTGAGGGCTGGCAACTTCTTCCCACCCTTCATCCCCTTCACCTGACCCAGAAGGACCTGCAGCATCACAGGACCTGCAGTTGAGATGAGGCCTCAGAAACCCAGTCCTGCTCCCCAACAGCAATCTGGTGTGGACCAGGGGGTCCTTGGGGAGCAGACACTTTGCTGCCTACCCTGGAGTCATGGTTTCCCTTGAGGTGAGACCAGCACAGCCCCTTGGAGAGGGAACCAGGGCAGGGAAGCTGACCCTGGGTTGACACAAAACACAGGGAGATCAGAGCAAGACCAGTAGCTGGGCAGGGTGAGGATGCTCAGAGCTGTCCTGAGCATATCCCTGCTCCTATGCTTGCTCAGTGAGGGTGAAAAACAGAGAAAAAGGCAAGTTAAAGAGTACTTTCTTGCAAGAAAACTCCCTTTATTCAGGGCCTTTCCCACCATCCCTGACCAGGGCCAGTCCTGTCTCCAAAACCAGACTTTGCATTGGGAGTTCGGTGTTCCTGTCCTCAAAGATGGGTCAGAGGGGCTGTACCTTCCCTTTGCTTTGCTGAATAAAAAGCTGACACCAAACCAGAGGGAGTACTCATTGTATGGGCACCACAGCAACAGAACAAACATCAAAAAGTGGGGGTCAGTGGCCCCCAGGGGGAAACAAGTTCAAGGCTCTGAAGTCACCAGCAGCACTGAACCTCAAAGACCATCTAGTTCCAACCCCCCTGCCTTGGGCAGGGACACCTCCCACTACACCAGGTTGCTCAGTGCCTCATCCAGCCTGGACTTAAACACCTCCAGAGACTGAGGGAGCATCCACAACCTCTCTGGGCAACCTCTTCCAGTGTCTCACCACCCTCACAGCAAAGAACTTCTTTCTTCTCTACAGCCTAAATCTCCCCTCTTCCAATTTGCATCCATTACTCCTAGTCCTGCCATCCTGGACCCTATTCAAAAGTCCTACCCCAGCCTTTCTGTAGCCCCCTTCCTTCAGGTATTGAGAAGCTCCTCTGAGGTTCCCCCTGAGCCTTCTCTTCACCATGCTGAACAGCCCCAACTCCTTCAGCCTGTCCTCAGAAGGGAGCTGCTCCAGCCTTCTCAGCATCTTTGTGGCCTCCTCTGCACCTGCTCCAACAGCTCAATGTCCTTCTTATGTTGAGGGCTCCAGAACTGGACACAGTAACTCCAGCTGGGGTCTCACCAGAGCCCAGTAGAGAGGTAAAATCCCCTCCCTTGACCTGCTGGTCACACTTCTCTTGAACCCAGGACTGATTGGGCTTCTGGGCTGCAAGGAAGGGGACAAGCAAACCCAGTAGCAGGGGAAGCACTCCATGTGGCTGTTGTAAAACTGCCTCAACTTTCCCAAATTTGCACCAGGAGAGAAGGAGGCAACACATCCACTTCCTTGTCTGGCTCTCCAGCAAAGTGGGTGTGTGGAGAAATAAGGGTGGCTGGATGTGCCCAATGCAGTCCTGCTCCTCTGTCCACAACTGGCTCGATGAAATTGGAAGAAATTGAGCAAAAAACAAAAAGGACAGCCTGAAACCTGCTGTCAGCCCAAATAGCTACTGATTGGTCAAATCTGAAACACATGGGCTCTTTTGAGAAATTGCAACCAGCTCTCAGGCTGCTCTCACCATGGTACCACCTGCTTTCATTTTGGAAACTCATTCCCTGTCCATCTTGCCATCATTTCCCGCAAACCAGTGTGTAGGTGGGTTCTTCCCCTTGGTTTTGAACCTTTAAAGCCTATGAGAACCTTACCTCAGATTGCAAAAATCCATCAGGACCTTGAACTCTGGAGGTTGTGGGCAGATGGCAAACATTGCCTTGGCTGTATTGGCGTGTCCATGCTGGATCCCTCTGCCAGCCCTTGTTTGTTTGCTGGGCAGAAAGCAAAGATCTCATTCCAGGGCCTGCAGCAGAGCAGACGTGGGTCTACAGCAATCCAGCACCTGGAGAAAAGGAGGCTGTGGACATCCCCAACATCTTCTTGCAGCTGGAGGCATGAGATCCCCAGCTGTCCTGCCCATCCTGATGCTCCTCATCCTGCACCTTTCAGATGGGGCATCTGCAGCACCGTAAGCTCCCTCTGTGTCTGTTTGGCTGTCCCTCTGGGCCTGGTGTGAAGCTTTTAGCTCCTTGGCAGGATGTGGTGGGAGCTAATCCTTTCTGTGCATGTGATTGTTGGCCAGGGTGGAAATATTCCAGACAGAGGTTGTCCCTTGTCCTTGAGCATTGAAGACTTGGCATCTGGGGGGGACCACTAGGGTTGGTGGCTCTGTAATGGTCTGTTGTAGGTGCTGCCTCACTTGCAGCTCACATGTGAGTAGAGGCTTTGCCTTACTGAGCTGGGAAGTGGAGCCCATAAAGAGAGCAGAGTGGCTGGAGGAGGTGGCTCTGAACCCCGGCACAGGATTTGGTGTGCCCAAGAGCCCTTCAGAAGCCTCCATGGGGTTCTGTTCTGGGATGTGTCTCATCCTCATGACTCAGCAATTCTTCTTGCCAGGATTTATGTGGTCACATCCCCAGCTGTGATCTACCACCCTCACACAGCAATGCTGTGGGTCCATCTCAGTGGCCTCCATGAGCTCACCCAGGTGACCATCCAGCTGCAGAGAGCAGACAGGACTCATAACATCACCCTGCTGGAGAGGAAGGTCCAGGGGCCTCATCTGCTCCTGAATGTCACTTTCCCTGTGAGTGAGCCCCTGTGCACAGCTACAAGCTGGGGGGGGCATGCCAGCTGCTGCTTCCAGGCAGAGCTGTTTCTAGCAGTTTCCCCAAGCTCTGCAGGAGCAGCTGGAGGAGGAGGCTTGACCTGCCCATCTTCTGGTAGGGTCTCACCTCCCACTCAGGTAAAACAACTCCAGGCTTAGCTGAAATAATCAACAAGTAGACACCCTGTAGAATAGAACAGGACATTGGAGGGGACATTTCTTCTCAGTCCCCGACTTGGGGAAGGTGTTCCCATGGGTGAGGAGTGCTCTGGGTCACTCAGAATGAGTAGAGCATTCTGGTCGTGGCACATCCCTTGTCCTCACTTGGTGTCTCATGTTTCCTCTGGCAGGCTCCAGCCCCTGCCAAAGGGAAGGAGGAGATTGTAGACCTGCACGTCTTAATTCAGGGAGATTCTCTGAATGTGTCCAAGAAGAAGAAGGTGATGCTGAAAGCCCTGGAGCCTGGGATCTTCATACAGACAGACAAGGCTGTCTACAAGCCTGGACAAAAAGGTGAGGGTGGCAGAATAGACCACCTTCCTCTGGGCTGAAGGATCTGGTGGGAGAGGGGTGCAGGAGGCTGAGCCTTGCTCCTATGGAAACAGGAGGGTTTGTTCCAGGATGCAGTGGGACCCCAGCACTAGCCCAGGTCAATGCCATGGTGAGATGTCTGTGGTGTAGGCTGTGCTGCTTGGGGGGCACTGCCCCACTGCAGAGCTCAGGGTGGATTTAACAGTTTAATAATAGTAACCTGGGTTGGAAGGGACCTTCCAGATCATCCAGTCCAACCATCAACCCAAATCTGACAGGACTTGGGACCTGGAACCCAAGTCCACTTGAACCCCCCATCCAACTTTCTCATGAGGAAGCCCCCTCCCCACCCACCACTCACTCCTACACCTCCTTCTGCTCTTTCCAGTGAAGTTTCGAGTTGTCTCTTTGGACAAGGACTTGGCTCCCAGTGATAAGAAGGTGAGAGCAGGGATGGGGAAAGGGGGGACGTGGCTGGGCTTCTCTGCTCTGCCATCCTACAGCCTTGGCAAGCCACCAGAGAGGTGTGGGAGTCAGCCAGAGCCTTTCCCCAGCCCAGCTTGGGTCTGGGTGGCTGTGCTCCCCCGGAGTGCTCCACAAGGGCAGGAATGCTCTGTGCTGCTCACACAGGCTTCAGCAGGGTAAGGAAAAGAGAAAGAAGAATTTCATGTGTGACATAGGATCTTCCCAAATTAGGGGCACTGCAATGGTGAGAGGGGAGCGGGGAAAGGACTATTGATGTTCATCAAGTCATCAGATGGCAGGATTACAGCAGAGCTCAGTTTCTGACACTGCCCCCAGGCCATCATCTGGCCCTCTGGAAAGTGCAGGATGTTCCCAGATGAAATGAGAGCTGGCTTCTTGTGATGCCAGCTCTTCACACCATGCTGGCAGCTCAGCTCATCCCAGCTAGAGCCGCCCACAGGCTCAAAATCAGCTCCAAAGCAAATGGAAGGGTTGGAAGTTCACAGCATCCCACAAATATCTCTCATTATCTTCTATTCGTGGCTCTATAGACCCTCCCACCCTCCTAAGGAGAGTTTTGAATTTCTCCTCTAACCACCTTCCCTTTGCCTTGCAGATCCCCCTTGTGATCCTGAAGGTCAGTAGGAGAGACAGAGGGATGCTCCTGGGTGGTGTGGGCTTGGGGAGGCAACATGGCTGGGAGAGGAGACACCCAAGGCACTGTGGGCTGCTCCATCACTGGGTGCTGGTCTCACTGGGGTGCTGACACCCCATGTCTCTCTGTGCAGGATCCCAGCCAGAACCACATCGCACAGTGGCGGGACCTGACCCCACGTCAAGGCATTGTGGAGCTGTCCCTCCCACTGGCTGCAGAGCCAGCCCTGGGAACCTACCACATCCAGGTGGAGGGGAAGAGCCACTCCTTCAGCGTGGAGGAATATGGTATGTGGGGACCAAGGGATGCACAGGGAGTGAGAAGCCCACCTTGGCACGTTACAGTGGGCAGCACATCTTGGGCCCTTCTCCCCACCCCCAGCCACCCAAGCACTGTGGTCCTTTACTGGGAGTGACAAACCTCTCACCCTTTGCTTCTCCATAAGTGCTGCCCAAGTTTGAGGTGACCGTTGATCTCCCTACTGTGGTGCTGGAGAAGCACAAGAAGATCCACCTGGAGATCTGTGGACGGTGAGTCCAAATCAGATCTCAGAGGAGAGAGAGGAGGGAGGGGTTGGACCCAACATGAAGTGATGCAGAGGGAACACCCTCACCTCCCTACATCCAACAGGTACACCTATGGGAAGCCTGTCCAGGGGAGGGTCCAGGCCAGCTTGTGCCAGCACAAGGAGTCAAGTCCCTTTGTACAGCCTCAGAGCTGCATTGAGGTCAGCGGGAAGGTGAGCACAACCAGGAGCAGGGGTGCCACTGGGACAGACCCATCTTGGATCTGCTGCTGATGGAGCTGTCTCTCTCTCTCCAGACTGAGAAGAACGGTTGCTTTTCAATAGAGGTTTTGTTGGCTGCCTTCAACCTGACCAGCTCCATGTATGGGAATCAACTCCAAGTCCAGGCATCGCTGGTGGAAGATGGGACAGGTGGGAATGGAGGTGTTCTCCTGCTTGGCAAGGGGTTTGCTGCAGGTGCATGGGTTTGTGTTCACCGCTGTGTGCATCCAAATGCACGTGGCATGGTGAGGGGGTATCGCCATGTGGAGAAACACAAACCAAACTCTGGGATTTAGGGCTGCACATGTGCTGGGAGCAGGTCCAGCTGGGGGCAGCCAGGTTAGAGAGGCAATTCTGATTGTCACCAGAGAAATGACCACCTTTCTGAGATCCAGCAGCTCTCCCAAGGCTGTTGTTAGCAGTGAGTTGAGCCCTTGTGATGCAAAGCTGTGGTTTCACCCAGCCCAGTGCTGTGTCTTCATCCTTTGAGTTAATCCTTCACCCACCACTTTGGTCACACAGAAACCTCTGCCACCAGTTTGGCTCTGGGGAAATAGAAGAAGAAAAACAGGGGTTGCCCCCAGGTTCACTGGCCTTGAGCTGGCTCCGCATCATGGTGCTTTAGTGAAAAGCCTTTTCCAAAGTCTCTGCAGCCACACTGACCCTGGCTGTAGGTCTAAACTATGTTGTAGAGGTTTTGCTCCTCTTGTAGGAGGTGCAATCTGTGCCCAAAGCTGCTGGCTACAGAGAAAAACCCTAAAATGTGATGGGGGGGTGGAAACACTGGAACCTGTGTGCTGTGTCCCTGCAAGACTCTCAGCTCCCCACTCCCTCTCCACAGGGCTGGAGCAGAACACCACCAAGAGCTGCAGGATTTTACCTGAAATCTTCACCATCACCTTTGAAAACACAGATGATTTTTACAAGCCTGGCATCCCCCACACTGGGATGGTACTGGAGAGGGGGGAGTCCTTGCAAGCTGCTGCACCCAGTCCTCTTGAGCTCCCAGCCCAGTTCTCCTACCCCTGCCCTCTGCCCCATGCCTGAAGCCAACCTGGGGCATCACTCCTTCCATCTTCAGATGCAGCTGAGGGGAGCTGATGGTGCTGTGCTCACACAGAAACAGCTCGTGCTCCTTGTTCGCCAGCAAGGGAAAGAGACAAGTCAGACCTACATGACAGGCGAATCAGGGAGGGTCTCCTTCGAGCTGGAGACCTCTGATTGGAGTGGCACAGTCACCCTAAGTGTGAGTGACCCACGTCCCACTGCTGTGGTCCTTGTCCTGCTTTCTCCACTATGATGGGTCTGGGCAACTCTCCAGGCAGTGCCCAGCAGAGGACCTGCTAGGAAGGGGGGCAGTGGTTTGAAACTAGAGCAGGGCAGGGTTAGATGAGACATGAGGAAGAAGTTCTTCTCCATGAGGGTGGGGAGATGGTGGCCCAGGTTGCCCAGAGAGGTGGTGGAGGCCACGTCAAGCCTGGAGACATCCAAGACCAGGCTTGCTGAGGCTTTGAGCAACCTGATGTAGTGCAGGATGTCCCTGTCACTGCAGGGGGTGGCACTAGATGTCCTTGGAAGGCCAACCCAACACATTCTGTGGTGCTTATGGGTTGCTGGATGGCTTCACCACCCTGATTTCTGCCCCTGTTACTCAGGCTCAAGTCAACAAATCAGCTCTCACCCAGAAGGACAGCACCTACCAAGATGCCTCCAAACTCCTCAGACCCATCTTCTCAAAGAGCTGGAGCTTCCTGCAGATCCGCCAGCCAGAGGGTGAGCTGCCCTGTGGCCAGCCCCAGCAGCTCTGGGTGGACTTCATCTTCAGAAAGAAGGCCTTGGAGACTGAGACAGAGAGTCTGCACTTTGTCTTCCTGGTGAGCCCTGGCCTAAGGAGGGAGGACAGTTGGCATCAGGATGCTGTAGGTTAAGGTCCACAGCTATGTACAGGTTCATGGTCATGTTCCAGAAGATAATCTATCCTGGGTAAACTGAGAGATCTATGCTTGTTAATAGAGGTGTCTGCTGGCACTGCTGGACTTGCATTCCAACAGGAACTGGAGATTGGTTGAAGGGAAAAACCACTCCAGCATTCCTGCCCTTCAGTCCATTCTCCATCAGTTTAACACTCAGCATCAGTTTGCTGTTCCCATCTCCTCCTCTGTAGGTCCTGGCCAAGGGGACCATCATCAGTGTCCTCAGGAAAGAGCTGCCTGCAGAAGCTGGTAGGTCCTGAGCCATGGATGGGCTGTGCAGGGCTCTGCTCTCCATTCCTGGTCCTCACCTCCCCTCCTCTCCCACCACTTAGGGCTGAGAGGCACCTTCTCCCTGGAGCTGCCCATTGGCCCTGAGCTGGCACCTATGGCCAAAGTGCTGGGTTACGTGGTGCTGCCCAGTGGTGAGATGGTGATTGCCAGCACCAAGCTCAATGTGGCCAAGTGCTTCCCCCACAAGGTGAGAGGAGGCTGCTAGAGATGGAGCAATCACTTCATGGCCTGTCCACAGCTGCATGCTCTGATGTCCATTTGCTCCACCTGGGTTGCAGCCTCCCAGTCTCTTTAACCTGGTTCCCCCTCTCCATCTTGGTTTGATCCCTGCCTAGAAGAGACCTGCATACACATAGCCTGTTCCTGCTCCTCCATTGGAGATGTCTCCTCCTCCTGCCCTCTCCCACTGATATCCCTGTCCCTCCTCAGGTGAAGTTGGCTTTTTCAGAGGACAGAGTTCTACCTGGCTCAGAGCTGGGGCTGGAGCTGGAGGCTGCCCCAGGGTCCCTGTGTGCTGTCCGGGCTGTGGACGACAGTGTCCTGCTCCTGAAGCCTGAGGCTGAGCTCAGTGCAGAGAGGGTGAGTGATGGCACTGCCTGGGGCTCCTTCTGCAACCAGCTGGGACCAGCTGGGAATGGGTAGGGAAAGAGGTGACATTGGCTTGGACCTCACTGATGGGGTCTCATAGTGGCAGCCCTACTCCTGAGCAGGACGTAGGTGCCCACCTGTTTTTTCTTCCTACCACACATGTTTATTCCCAGGTCTACAAGATATTCCCTGAATTCAACTATCCTCAAAGCATTCATGACCCACCACCCTGCTCACCCTTTGCCTGGGACTATCCCCCCAACCCACCTGTACCAGGAGAATGGGGTTTCTTTCACCATGCAAGGAGGCACCACTTCCTCCCCCCTTTTTGGAGAAGAACCCAAATGGACATTTACGAGTGGTTTAAGGTAAAGACTCTGCTTATTTGTGCCTCTTCATCTGTGGTTTGCCCAGAGGTGTGGGGAAATCATACCAATGTCCTGTCAAAGCCACACCATGGACCCATGGTAAAAGTCTTTCCCACCAACCCCAGGCTCTGGTCCTTTTCCACTTGTCTTCTTCTCCACCCCTGTGACTATTTATTGCTGGGATGGGGATATTTCTCCTACTGCTTTTTGGAGATGGACAACCTCTTTTCCTTTTCACAGAGCTCAGCTCTGAAACTTTACACCAACGCCAAAATCGATACCAGAACCGCTTGCAAGATGAGACCTGGCAGGCCTAGGATGGTGAATCACCAAAGTCTTGGAGGTCAGACAGCCCTCATCTTGCTTGCTTCACAGAACCCTATCAGGAGACAAGACCAAAGAGCTGGTTCAAAGACCAATGTCCTTGGGGGGACTTGGAGCCATGCCAAAAATACACTTGGCATCAGAGAGTATTGAAAAGGGTTTGGGGGCCTCTTCAGGTTGCCCTCAGGTGAGGTCCATCTGAGATGCAGAGAGCTGCAGATACTAATTTCTGCTCTACCCTAGATCCCTTCATTCCACAGGATTTTTGTTAATGGAAGAAATTGATGCCAGAGAAGAGGTAGAGGATGTAACCCTAGTTGTTCCTGACCAGAAAGAGCCACCAGCACCCCGGATGTATTTCCCAGAGACATGGCTATGGGACCTGGTCCCCGTGGGGTGAGTGAGGATGGTCCCCATAGGTCCTATCTCTACCTCCTCTCCTGCTTGGAGGGGCTTCTTAATAGGGTTCAGGATGGCAGGACTAGGAGTAAGGGATGCAAATTGGAAGAGGGGAGATTTAGGCTGAAGAAAGAAGTTCTTTTCTGTAAGGGTGTTGAGACACTGGAAGAGGTTGCCCGGAGAGGTTGTGGATGCCCCCTCAATCCCTGGAGGTGTTTAAGGCCAGGCTGGATGAGGCACTGAGCAACCTGGTGTAGTGGGAGGTGTCCCTGCAGAGGGGTTGGAAATAGATGATCTTTGAGGTCCCTTGCAATCCAAACCATTCTGTGATTCTATGAGGCAGGGGATCTCAGGAAAGCTCCTTCTCTAACATGGAGATGGACAGCCCAGCCAGGTGAAGAAGGTGAGATGGCCTCATGATATTCTTCATCCCACAGGGAAGGAGGCTCAGCAAAGATGACAGTGACAGTGCCTGATGCCATCACCAAGTGGGAAGCTGATATGTTTTGCACATCCCCACTGGGCTTGGGGCTGGCCCCTGCCACCACCATCACAGCCTTCAAGCCCTTCTTTGTGGAGCTGGCACTGCCCTACTCTGTGGTCCATCATGAAGCCTTCACCCTGGTGGCCACTGTCTTCAACTACCTGCAGCAGTGCCTGAGGGTGAGTGGGGCTGGGGAGGAGACCTGGAGCTGGGGTTCAGAGGGGGCTGATGGTTCTGTGGCCGTGGTTTTGTAGTTTCAGGTGATGTTGGTGGAGTTGGCAGAGCTGGAGGTGTTGTCAGGGAGTGCAGATGAGACCTACAGGGGTTGCATCTGTGCAGATGAAGCCAGGACGTTCCGATGGGAAGTGCGAGCCACCAGCCTGGGTACAGAGCACTGGGACAACAGTGGGACCCCCTGTCCTGCTGCTTGGGGACCTCCTGGGAGGATGGGGTGGGCTGGGAGGACTGGAGCAAAGCCAGGACCAACTGGGAATCTCTTCCTCTCTCCACTTTCACTCTCCTCATTCCCTCCCAGCACTGTTCCCCAACCTGCTGACCCCCATCCAAATCCAGCCATCCCCACACAAGGTCCCAGGGCTGATACTCCATGGGGGCTGAGTCCTTCCCTTGATCTGTAGGGGAAGTGAACATCACTGTCAGCACTGAGGCCCTGAGCTCCAAGGAGCTCTGTGGCAACGAGATGCCCGTGGTGCCAGCCCAGGGACGTGTGGACACTGTGATAAAGCCCTTGCTGGTGCAGGTCAGATGGTTTATGGAGAAGGAAAGTGGGAGGGATTTGGGGACAGGGTCTGAGCAGCCCTTGGGGTTTAGTGGGAGGACCAGGACAGCACCCAGCCCTGAGACTGGGCTCTAGATGTGTCCCTGGAGCACAGAGGGACGCAGCTGGTCCCTTCTCCTGACTCATTCTGGTATTGCTTCCCCACAGCCTGGGGGGATCCTGGTGGAGAAGGCACACAACTCCCTGCTCTGCCAGGAAGGTAGGACCAGCCAGGGGTGCCTGGCATTGCCATGTGGGTGGGGACACTTGGCCACTGATCACAAGAGCCACCAGATCAGAGGAGCCAAGAGCCAGGGTCCCAGGGAGCTTCCAGCTGAAATGCCCCAACCCAGCCTTGGGCCCATGGCGGTCAAAATAGGAAGGGGGTGGGGAAGGGTGCCATGGGCCTGGGCTTGGTCAGGAGGAGCTGGGCATTCCCACTGTCATTGCTCTCCATCCCCACAGCTGCTGATGAAATATCCCCGGAGGTTCCTGCAGACACCTTGGAAGGCTCCCAGCGAGCCCACATCACCGTGACAGGTAAGGGACGGGCAGGAACGGGAGATCATCTGGGGCAGGGTGAGTGAAGACCTTCATGTCCCAAAATCAGCAGGAACTTGGTGCGATCATTTGGAGCTGAAATAGGAGGAGATACAGGGGGGCTCAGCTGATAACATTGTTCCTCCTGTTCCTTTGGGACAGGTGACATCATGGGTAATGCTCTGCAGAACCTGGACCACCTCCTGGCCATGCCCTATGGCTGTGGAGAGCAGAATATGGTCCGCTTTGCCCCCAACATCTACATCCAGCAGTACCTGGAGAAGACTGGGCAGCTGCACCCCGACATCCGTGCCAAGGCGAAGGGCTTCCTGCAGAGTGGTGAGTGTCCCTCTCACCTCCTCACACCCTGCCTTGCTGCCCCACATACCCCCTTCCCATCCTCTCCTGCTTTCCCTGGGGTGGGTATGGGCCGCACTCTGCCTCTAGGGGACATAAAAATGTCCATGGAAAGAGTCGTCCCCCATCTCCTCCCCGCAGGGTACCAGCGAGAGCTGCTCTACAAACACGACGACGGCTCCTACAGCGCCTTTGGGAAGAGCGACCCCAGCGGCAACACCTGGTGAGGGACCCTGGGACAGGCTGTGTCACTCGGGCTGGGTGGCCATGGGGACACCCAGAGAGACACAGAGGTTCTTTTGGTTCTGATCCCAAAGTGCAAAAGTTAAGGCAAAGAAGCCTTCAATCAAACAGTGCCATTTTTTATTCCACCCGTAACAGTCACAAGATAGAGAGAGTGAGGGCAAGTAAAAAGGGTAAAGTGAAAGAAAGATGGGAAGGAGAGAAAGAGCTACCACCATAGGTCCAAGGTGTCCCAAGGTCCAGCTGGCATCCTGTTGGTCCTTCTCATTGTCTTGGTTCTTGGTGGGAGAGGCCTCCATAGGTCCAAGGATTTTGTCCCACTGATTCTTCTAATGGGTGTTAAGAAGCTTCCTCACTAGAGGCTGCTGAGGCGCCATCTTTCATGCTCAGTAACACATCTGGTCCATCCTCATCTCATATTGTGTCTCTTGGGCCTTCACCAGTCTCCACCTTTGTCACATGAAGGCACCACTAGTACTCAAGGAGGCAATTTGAGGGCGAGGTCTTCCCTGAAGAAGGGTAGCCTTAGGCTAGGAGGTGTGTTTTCATATTATAATGATATTATAATGACCAAAGCTCATTTAAGGTCCTTGCAACAGCAGCGATCAATCTCCTTTGACAACTTAATTTCAGTAGCTTCATCAGTGGCTCTGACTTGTTGCAATTGCCCTGTTGTTAAAAGTTCCAAATCCTAGTCCCAAATACTCTGTTGCTCATGGGAAACAGCACAGCATTCTTTGTACCTCCTGGTTCTACCTTGATCCTCATCCCATGCCAAGGACAGGCTCTGTGTCTCCAGCAGGAGCTTGCAGACTCCTGTCAAGGAGTCAGAATAGGTTTTAGGGCATCCAGTGGTCAAGTCCCTAATGACAAGCTTGAGACAATCTGGTTCTTTGGATCAACTCTTGCACCATCCTGGGGCTCCTCCAGCCCAGGGTGCCCCAGCCCTGCTTTCCCACCCCTCCACCATCCCTCTGCCTCTCAGGCTGACGGCATTTGTCCTCAAGTCCTTCGGGCAAGCCCGTGCCTATGTGGCCATTGAGGAGCAGCACATCATGGCCGTGCTGCGCTGGCTGCAGGGGCAGCAGCAGGACTCGGGCTGTTTCCGCAGCGTGGGCAAGCTCTTCAACAACGCCCTGCAGGTGGGTGGGATGTGGGGACAAGGCACACAGGACCAGGCTGGCCCCAGCCTCTGCTCCAAGTCCTGGAGCAGCCCACATGCTGGTGGCACAGCACAGCCAGACCTGTCTCTCACTGTCCCCTTTACAGGGCGGTGTCTCAGATGAGCTCTCACTGTCGGCTTATGTCACAGCTGCCATGCTGGAGCTGGGGCTGTCCCCAACGGTGAGGATGTCCCCTGGAGAGCCCAGTGGGGTGGGGATGAGTCCTGAGGCAGGAAGTCCAGCCGTTCCCAGGCCACCTCCTAGCCCAACTCGGGCATAACTGGTTTCACTGGGCAAGAACTGGAGTGGGTGGGCTAATTCCTGACCCCTCTCCTCTGCTAGGAGCCAATGGTGAGCTCAGCCCTGCAGTGCCTGGAGGCCACGGCCACCACCGACCCCTACACACGGGCACTGCTGGCCTATGTCTTCGGACTGGCGGGTCGTGGGACAGAGCAGAGAGCCCAGCTGCAGAGCCTGGCCCAGCACAGTGTCAGCAAAGGTACCAGCAGCACAGGGCAGGAGCACCTGCAGGCACTGCCACCCTCTGCCCCAGTCACCCCACAGCACTCCACTTCCGGGACTCATGAAGCAAAGGGTTGAGGTGCCATCCCACTCTCTCCCAGAGGGGCAGCTTTACTGGAGGAGGAAGGGGAAGACTCTGCCCTCCTCAAAGCCCTCCTGGGCAGCCGCTGCACCGGCAGAGGTGGAGATAACAGCCTACGTCCTGCTGGCCTACCTCTCTCAGCCTCAGCTGTCTTCTGATGACATAGGGACCATTTCCCAAATCATCCGCTGGCTCAGCAGGCAGCAAAACCCCTATGGAGGCTTCAGCTCCACACAGGTACCGTCCCGTGGGAGCACAAATGTTCTCTGAGCATCCCTCCTGTAATTAGGAGTGACTGTGGGTCTGGCTTTCTCCACACCCAGGACACCGTGGTGGCCCTGCAAGCCCTGGCCAAGTATGCTGCCCTGACCTACAGCAGCAACAGGGAGCTGACGGTGAGGGTGACATCCCCGGTGGGCACGGAGCAGGACTTTGAGCTGCAGGAGAGCAGCCGCCTGGTGCTGCAGAGGGCGGCTCTGCCCGAGCTACCGGGGACATACAGGCTGCGAGCCCATGGGCAGGGCTGTGCCCTGGTGCAGGTGGGTCTATCCCAGAGTCTCTGTCCCCATGCGCTGCCTGCTCAGTGGCTCTAACCAACCCTCCCCCCTCCGTGTCACTCCAGGTGACCCTGCGCTACAATGTGCCACCCCCTCCCAGCGTGGGGACATTCGACCTTCACGTGGAGACAGAGCCCAAGGAGTGCAGGAGGGACATCAACACCCACTTCAGACTCCTCCTCCGGGCACGGTAGAGGCTGGGGCTGCCCCAAATTGGTTTGAAGCAGCCAAGAAGCACTCCTGGAGGTGTTTAAGGCCAGGCTGGATGAGGCACTGAGCAACCTGGTGTAGTGGGAGGTGTCCCTGCCCATGGGGGGGGTTTGAAACTAGATGATTTTTAAAGTCCCTTCCAATCCAAACCATTCTATGATTCTATTCTATGATTCTAAGAAAGGAGGGCAGACCCCAGTCCTACCCTGGGGCTCTGCCCTTGCAGGTACACAGGGGAACGTCCTGCCACCAACATGGTTGTCATTGAGGCCAAACTGCCATCTGGCTACATCCCAGTCAAGAGCTCCATGGTGGAGGTGAGAAGCCCTCCCCTGTCCCTGGGATCCCTCCTGCCCCACCAGGACACACACCTGGGGGAGCTGGTCCTGGCTGTGGCACCCACCAAGTGGCTGCTGCCCATTCTGAGCCATGTCCCTCCAGCTGAAGAGGCAGAAGCTGGTGAAGAAGGTGGAGGTGCAGCCTGAACAGGTGACCATTTACCTGGACCAGGTGAGATGTGGCACAGGGATGGGAGCAGATCATGTGCACTGGGGTGGGGGAAAGCTTCCCCAGGGTGGATGGGAATGCACCTCACCCTTGGGCTGCCTCCACAGCTGACCAAAGAGGAGGAGACCTTTGCCTTCACAGCCAGGCAGGACTTCCCAGTAAGGAACCTCCAGCCAGCCACGGTGACACTGTATGACTACTATGAGACAGGTGACATGGGATGTGGCCATGGGGTGTGTGGCTTTGCTGCTGCCCCAGTGGCTCAGAGCTGGGCATTTGGCTGAGCTTTGAGTGTTGAAGTCAGTGGGAGCAGCTCATGCTGAACCCCTGGGGCACCCTCCTTCCCGTTGCAGGTGACCGCACGGACGCTGCCTACAGTGCTCCCTGCAGCTCAGGTAGGGGGGGTAAGGGTGGGTCACCCCACCTTCAGGGGACAGGGACCCACTTACCCTGAAGCTGGGCTGTGCTGAGCACCTGGGGGAAGGAGGGCAGCAAGAGGGGAAGGAGCTCAGCCAGGAGTCCTGGACTCACTGGCCAGAAGTCAGGGAGGCCCCAGGCACCCAGGTTGTGGGGTGCAAAGAGGAGCTGTGCACTTTTCAGGGGGGATCATACCCCCATGAGACCTGGCCTGGCCCCTGCAGAGCTCCCTTTCCCTGGGTTTGGTGTCACAGAGGGGAGAGACACTGAAGCTCAGCTGAGGATACAGCCAAGGTCAGCCAGCAGGGCAGGGCTCTCCTCTCACAGAGCATCCATCTCTCATTTTCAAGAGGCCAACAGTGAGGAGCAGGAAAACTTCTAGTACAGCCTGGCAAATGGTCCCCTCTCCACACAACCTCTGAGGATTAGGACAGCCCACGGTCTCTGCTCCTGCCCTGACCCTCCACCAGGACAGAAAGTGGCCCTGAGGTGCTCAAAGACCACCTTACTCCACACTGAGCCACTTTTACCTGTGGTACAACTCCCACCCCATCAGGACCCAACAGAACAACAGCCAACATCATACTGCTCTACAACACCCCACTGCAGATACTTGACTCTGGCTGAGAGCCAAGTGGTGGCTTTACAGGGACACTCCAGTGAGTGTCCCTTTCCACAGTCCTGAAGAACTCTGGGACACCAACTCTGGCCTCCACCCACCCCGCCCTAGAACTTGAATGGGATCAACTCCTTCTCCCTGCCCCTTCCCCAGCAAGTCCCCACCAGCCCTGGCCCTGTCCTGTGCCCCCTGTGAGCCATGGTGTCATCCCAGGTACCAGTGTCACCAAGAGAGACCTGATGTCATCTCTGTAATCCCACCTAAACAGATCCAGGCACTTGTTAGAGAAGATATGGTTTCCTCCTGAGTCTAAATAAAGACATTTTTGCTCAAGAATATATTTTCTCTTGGTTTTTCTTCCCTTAAGCTGGGCAGGCTCCACCAGTAAGGGTTAGGGTTGGGAGGGATGGGGTGGCTGCTGGGACTGTGGTGGTTGGGGCAGGGAGGTGGACGCCAGCCCAGCCCCTCCGTGGATTCTGTCAGAGGTCAAATGAGGTGGGTGGGCTCCCCAAAGGCACTGGCAGAGGTGCACAAACCCCACACACCTGCAGTCCTCTTTCTACACAGCAGGGACTTGGCAGTTCACCCACCTCATCAAGACGTAGAACACATCCCGGAGCAGCCTCAGGCCTGGGTTTAATTCTGATGAACCCCAGGAGCTGCTCTGTGCAGAGCCCTGACACCCACCTGCCCCAGGGCTCAGCACTCACCCTCCTGGTAACAAATGGGGCCCAGGGAGCTGTCACCATGAGCCATGACCTCACTGGAGACAAGGAGGGCAGGAATGGATGCTCACATCCTCTCTGCAGAGATGGCAATGGTGACAGAACTGGAGATATGTCATGGGACAGTGGTCAATGTTACAAGCACTGAGGTCAAACAAACCTTTCCTGTCCCATCAGAAGACAGGAGTGAATGTCACATCAAGGCACCAGCAGGAACCTGTGGCTGTCACAGAGGGAGAGGCAGCACAAGCTGGCTGCTCCTGAGGCCAAGGTGGGAGGACAAGAGTCAGCCCTTTCCGGAGTCCCAAGACAAGTCCCTTTTCCAGGATGGAGCAGGTCCCACATCATTTATGGCATTTCTTTTTCTGTTCTTTGCGTTTCTGAGCCCTCACATCCTTCTTCAGGCGGCTGTCCACGACCTTGAACTGGCCCTTGACACCAGGAGGACGACGCACACGAGGTCCCACACCCTTCTTAGCCACCAAGTAGGTGACCTGTCGCTTCTCCTTGGCCAGCCCAGCCTTCTTGTAGATGCTGTGGGAGAACAGCAAAAGGTGAGACTGAGATCCCAGCCCCAGAGCCCAGCCCCAAGCAGTTTGGCTTTGGGATGTATCCAAAGAGCAAGCCCGGGCCCTATCACCCCTCTGGGTCTCTGTGCCCCAAGATGGAGCTCCCTTGCTTGCTCCTGACATCCTTAAAGCCTACAGCCACGTCCAGTCCTGCTGGGATGCATGCAGCAAATGTCTCCACACTGTGGCTGCAGGGACAAGGCCCAGTGTGACACCAAGGACCTGGATCTCAGTGTCACCACTCACCGGCGCAGCTGAGCCACCTTCTCCCTCTCTGAGATGTCCACCGTGTTCACCACGGCCTCTGCTCTCTTCTTCATCTGCTCCATCTTCTTCAGCATCTGTGGGGACAGTGAGAGTGAGGGACACAGGGGATCAGAGGAGGGACAGAGACAGTCGGGAGGGACAGAGAACCCAACAGAGGGACACTCACCCTTCGCTTCTTGCGGGCCTTGGCCTCTGCCACCTTCTTGATGGGCCGGGCATTGATCTCCTTCCAGCGCTGCCGATAGGCCTCCACCGTCTGCTTGTCCACAGGAACCTGCTTGCGCCGGTGCTGCTTCTCCTCCTCTGTGAACCACTCGGGCAGCTCTCCCTCCTCCTCGTTGAAGGAATACCTGGGGAGGGAGATGAGGGTGAGAAGGGGCTGTGGGGAGATGGATGGAGTGCAGCTCTCCCCTCAGTGACCACAGCTGCACCAACCTGTTGAAGGAGTCGTCAATCAGGTCCCGTCTGGCCTTTTTGGAGGTGGCAATGACAGAGCCAAGTGCCAGGCCCTCTGCATCCAGGACCTTTTTCACTGTAGCAGACAGACAGATTAAAGCTTGGCCTCTCTGCAAGCAGCCCCAGACACCAAGCAGCCCTGCCAGCCCAGCTACACATAGCTCCTGGCCCTAAAGAGGGACTCGGGTGGTAGCTCAGGGCTGTGCAGCTCCCCTCGCTCACCTGGGTTCTCAATAGGTACCACCTCGAAGCCACACGGCTCAACACGACCTCGTTTCCTCCCCACTGGTACCAGGGGCCTGCAGAGAGATTGAGCAGGGCTGAGGTTCCTCCTCTCCCTTCTCCAGGAGTGTGGACAACACATGGACTGAGCCCCCTCTCAGCCCTCACCTCTCCTCCTCCTCCTCACTGCTGCTGTCATCATCACTGCTCTGCTCCTCCTGTGCCTCTCCTGCAGCAGGTCCTGAGGCTGTGGTTGCAGCAGATGGGGACTTAGATGGAACTTCCTTTTGGGGCTCCTCCTTCTTCTGCCCTTTTCTTGTTGCTTTGTCTGGGAAACAGGAACCACTGAGTGAGAAAGGGTGGAAGCAGGTCCCACAGCAGAAGGCTCCTCAGGAGAATCATCTCACTAACACTGGAAGCAGCCTCTGCAGATCTCCAGACCTGCTCAGAGCAGCATCCCCACCAAGCTTTGATCCAGTTCCCCAGACTGGGCAGTGTCCCCAACGACACAGCCCCTCCACCCACCTCTTTGAGACTCCTGCTGTCTCTCAGCCAGCATCTGTGACTGCCCCAGCTCCAGGTCCTCATCTGCATCGTCTTCAATGCCAGCAAAGGCATCCTGGGGACAGGGAACAGCAAGTCAGGGGACACAGAGCAGACCAGGCAGCTGCTGGGGCCAGGGCTGCCCTGTCAATTCTAGCCCATGGGACGCACCTTCCCAAACCACAGGTTAGTTTGACGTTCCTCCAGCACTGACTTTTCCTCCAGGGGCACCAGCAGGGGATTCTCCACTTCCTGGCCTTCCTCTTCTTCCTCCTCCTTCTGCTTAAACTTTGCCCTGTGACAGACAGCAGCTGAGTCAGTGTCCATCAGTGTCCCCCAGCCAGGATGAGGTGCATCCACTGCAGGACTCTGGAACTGCTCCAAAGGAAGCCCCTACCCCAGTGGTCTCCTGACCTCACCTCTTTGCACCCTGCTCTCGCCTTTCCCGCTCCAGCCGCCGCTGACGGGCTTCTATCTCAAGCAGTTCCTCTGGGTCCAGATCACTGGCCAGGGACACATCATCCTCTTCCTCATTCTCTGAGATATAGATGTCATCATCCCCAGGTCCCATCTCAAGGAGGGCATCTGCTGATGCCATGTCTCCTCGGGTCACCTCGTTCAGCAGCTGCAATGCGAGTGAAATGAGTCACAAGCTCCATCTCATCAGCCACAGACCCACTGCTATGTGGGTCCTGATGGCTCTGGGAGCCTGGCCTCCACCCCTGCCCCACACACCGGGGTCCTGTGGATTGTCTGGAGGGAAAACATGCCAGTGTCACCATCATCAGCGATGGAGACACCAGGAAGGTCCATCTTCAGCTCCACACGCTCACGCTGCTTCCGCTGTTCCTTCAGGATCTTCTTCTTCTTTCTGGAGGAGACAAAGGGATGAGGCAAAACTGCCTCCTTCTCCACAGATCCATATCCCAGTGTCTCATCTATTGCCATATCAGTGCCACATCTCCTTCAGCAGCACCATCATCCCCCTTTGAAGGGTCACCAACCCCATGTCACCTCTGCTTCACCTGCTTGGAGGAGGAGACAACCCTGAAGACTCTGGACCCAATGCACAAATCCCACCCTCTGTCAACAGTGGGACAAGTTCTTTGCCCCATGGCTGAAGCCCACCTTGTGCTCTGCTGGCCTGGTGCTCCCTCATCCTCCCTTTTATAAGATATTTTTACCTCTTCAACTCTGCCAGCTCCTTAGCTTTCATCTCTGCCAATGCCAGCTCTACCTCCTCTTCTTCCTCTTTCACCATCTCATCAGGTGTGGTGCTTGGGGATGTCTTCTTCTCATTCTTCTCCTCCTCTTTGCCATCCTCCTCTTCACCGGAGCTCAGGCTGCCAAAAGACAGGAGCTCAGCCCATTTCCCCTGCTGGCAGACCCTCTACGCTGGTGCTCTGGAGCAGCCATTTTGTTCTTACTTGATATCCAGCTCCTTTGCCTGCTCTTTCAGCTTCTTAGCCAAGAAACGCCTCAACTTGGTCCTCCAGTTGAGCAGGGCTCTTTGAGGGGAGGCAGACTGTTAGAGACACACCATTATGGCCCCAGCATATTGCCCCCTCTTCCAGTCCCACCCAGTACCTGAGCTCTTTGCGTCCCAGCACACGGATGTCCTTGCAGCATTGACGCAGCTCTTCTGTGGTAGAACTGTGATTCTCCAGCTCACCATCCCCCAGTGTGATCTGGATAGAGGAGAGACAAACTAATTAAGCAAATATATGAAAATACTTTCTTTGTAAAGAATAATCAACCTATAAAACTAAAAGAAAATGACAGCTAAAGCGCAGGCAGGCTCCTGCCCTGCCTTCTCTCCACAAGGACAGGAATGGGGCCACTGCTGGGGCACCTGGCTCCCTCTTTTCATTGCTCTGTTCTCCTGGGGACATCTCAGGGGCTACCTGGGTCCCCCTCACTCAGGCACTCACCTCGTTGGCCTTGGAGAGGAAGTCCACAGGATTGGGAGCCTTGAGGAAGTCCATCAAGGTGAAGCGGTGGTAGAGAGTTGTGTCACCATCTGCGTAGCCTTCTGCCTGCAAGAGGAAGGAGCTGTGGGAGCAGGAGCAGGGCACAGAAGCAGCTTCAACCATCCCTAAGGCATGATGTCCCACAACTTGTGACCCATTGCAGCATCCACCTAAATATGCCCACAAAACTTAGGGATGAGGATAAGTTATCAGCTCCTCAGTGTCTCCCACTCCCACCTCAAACTCAAAGAGGTTGAAGTGACAAAGGTTTGTGCCAGCTCCATGCCCAGTTGAGGCCGTTTGTCACAGCCTTGACTGTCCTGCATTCTAAAGACAGCTCAGAGACACAAATTCAGCAGCCAACCATTGCAGGGAGGGTTTTAGGGATTCAGCCTCACAACTTTTACCATTGATTTCCCACTGCGTGGCCTTCTGAGGCTGTATATCTCCCCAAATCCAGCTCTTCCACCACTTTGCATCCACAGATCTTTCACCTCACTCATTATCCCTTTGGTCCCAACACACAGTGTGCATCTGGCCTTGATGCCCAGCCAAGCAAGCTCATACCTTTGGCTTCTTTTTGCTGACCAGCTCACTGACAGACTTAGTCTGAACCTCCACCTCCTTGAAAGCATATTTTGGGTCAAAAAACTTGTTGTCGATTTTATCTGGAGCCTGGTAACCTGAGGTGGAAAAATCAGAGCAATGAGAAGTATTTTTCCAGCCCCATCCCAGCACCCACAGGCCTCCCCAGGCTGCTCACCCTGGCAGACAACAAAGATCTCAGCAGATTCATTGCGGGAGGCTTGGGGCTTGGTGGCCTGGACCTTGCTGAAGAACTGCTGGAAGATCCAGAGAAGTGGCTGGTAATCCCGGGAACGAAAAACCTTGGTGATGAACCAGCCACCTTTGCAGAGGAATTCACAGGCCAGTTTCAGGGCCATAAGGGTCAGGTTGGCTGGAGGAAGGAGACAAAAAATGGAGAAGGTTGTCCAGAGAGGTTGTGGGTGCCCCCTCAATCCCTGGAAGTGTTTATGGCCAGGCTGGACGAGGCACTGAGCAACCTGATGTAGTGGGAGGTGTATCTGCCCATGGCAGGGGGACTGGAATTAGGTGATCTTTAAGGTCCTTCCAACCCAAACCAATCTCTGATACTACGAAAAGGAGTCATCAATTGTCACCATCCCCACTGCCCAGTTCCTTGTCCTACAGCTCACACCACTGCCACCCTGCTCTGCTGAAGTACAATATGTGCCACCCATTGTACACTGCCACCACAAGACCATGCCAGGCCACACACCAGGCCCAGGAGGCAAAACTCACCTTGGGAATAAGCATCATGCACCCAGCTGGCTCCCACGTTGGGTGCTCCATCATTCAGCACCACATCCACCTTCCAAGTCTGCAGCTCCTTGCGCAGGGCCTGAGAGATGGAGGCAGATGTGAGTCCTACAAACCTGGCTGCAAGAACCAACGGGCAGCCCCTCCATCCACCTCAGCTCAGCCCCATGCCCAGGTCCTGCCAGACCAGCATAAGATGCTCGGAGAAGTTTGAGAAGAATGGTGGTACCTGGCGGCACTTCTCAGTGGTGATGTCCTCCTGCAGTGTCACCACGTTGGGAATGGGCTTGATGGGGACCAAATCCACGCCTGGCATAAAGAGGAGATAGAAATCCCTCAAAAACAGACATCATCCCATCCCATGTGCCTTTCTTACCCACCCTCTCCTTCTACCAGGAACTCCAACTCAGGTTCCTGCTTCTGTCCCACCACTCACCAATGATCAAGCTGGAAACTGGCATGAATTTGGAAGCCACCTGCAGCCTGGAAACAGAGAAACAAAGCTACAACAGGATCACAGGCAGAGCAGCAGCTCTAGACTGTGCTGCTGGGGGCTGGGATCACAGAATCATAGAGTTGGAAGCAACCTAAGTCCTACCCCCTGCAGTAACAGAGCCATCCTGCACTACATCAGGTTGCTCAGAGCTGCAGCAAGCCTGGCCCTAGATATTTCCAGGTTTGATGGGACCCCCATTGACCTTTCTGGGCAACCTGGGCCAGGCTATCTCCACCCTCCTGGGAAGAACTTCTTCCTCATGTCCCATCTAACCCTGCCCTGCTCTAGTTTCAAAGCACTCCTACTGCTTTGACACTGCAGACAGAAGCTGAGAAGAACCACCACAAGAAGAAACACAAAAGCCACTCAACAATGAGTTCCCAGGACAGCTGGGGACACGGGGCTGTGACTTTGGCTCCTGACACCACTCACCAGCCACCAGGGGCTGCACACAGGTCCAGCAGTGCCCGGGCCTTCTGCAAGAACTGGAACTTTCTGTTAAGCTGGAGAAGCTTAAAAGAGGAGCGGGAACGAAAGCCTGCACAGGGAGGAGAGAAGCAGTTATGGGTCTGCAGCCACCCTCTGCCTTCTGCTCCCCAGAGAGCAGGCAGACCCCTCACCTGTCTCCTTGGCCAGGTGGTAGAACTTGTCCCTCCGGCTCTTGCCCAATTTGCTTTTCTTGCCCATGGTGGCTGTGGTTGGTCCCCCGTGGGGTCAGACCCCTTCCGTCAGCCCTGAGTGGGGAAAAAGTCCGTGTGAGCTCTGAAACAGGAGACTGAAACAGCTCGGCCCTAAAGGGGGGAATAGCTGAAGAAGTCAGGTTCTGAAGGAAGTGATGACGTTCTTAAGTATTAAAATTTAAGCCCCTTAGTGTTATTTTTGAGAAACAAAGAGAGAACAAGACAGAAGATAAAGGGGAAAGCAGGCCTTGAAGCCAGTTTCTATAAAGCTGTGACTGCTTTACTACTTTTCAAAATAAAAATTATTTTACCAAGAAAGGTTGTGGATGCCCCCTCCTTGGAGGGGTTTAAGGCCAGGCTGGATGAGGCACCGAGCAACCTGGTGTGGTGGAAGGTGTCCCTGCCCATGGCAGGGGGGTTGGAGTAAGATCTTTAAGGTCCTTTCCTACCCAAACTATTCTGTGATTCTATGCTTTCTTGGCCAGAGGAGGAGACATGAGAGATTGGACTCATGAATACTCAGAGATAAGAGTGGTTTCCGAGAAAGCATATAAATACAGATGTATACATTTCAAAAACTCTTTTTTCTCAGCATTTGCAAACGGCTGGAGAAATCCTCTACAGGTCCAGTACTGCAATAAAAAAATCTCTGCTCAACAGTCATATAATCACCAAGTCGGAAGAGACTTTTCACGGCCATCTAGTGCCACCCCCTGCAGTGACAGGGAAATCCTGCACAAGATGATGTTGCTCAGAGCCTCAGCAAGCCTGGCCTTGGATTCTCCAGGTTTGTTGGGCCTCCATCACCTCTCTGGGCAACCACCCTCATGAAGGGGGAAGAACCTCTTCCCCATGTCTCACCTAACCCTGCCCTGCTCTAGTTTCAAACCACTGCCCCTCGTCCTGTGGCAACAACAGTCACTGGAGTCGCTTTCAGGGCACAAACTGGGGGTGCCGGGAAGGGCCGGGCCCAGCGTCCCCTCAGTGTCCTCCCACGGGCCATCACACCCCGACCCCTCCCCACCCAGACGGGCCTCGACACACGCACAGAGACGATGGCGACAGGGATACAGACGGACACAGACCGACAGAGACAAACACAAACTCGGATGCGAACTCCTCTCACCCCGCCGCCTCGTGTCCGCGCGATCCTCCCAACCTGCTTCGCGCGAGCGACACGACTTCCGCTTCCTCTCCCATTGCCGCCATCTTGGAGG
>VZTY01003603.1:0-16539 GCA_013400935.1 Turnix velox
AAAGAAAAAGGGAAAAGGGGAAAGAGAGGAGAAGGGGGACAAGGGAAAAGGAAAGGGGGAAGGAGGATGAGGGGAGGAGGAAAGTGAAAGGGGGAAAGGGGAAAAAAGAAAATGGGAAAGGGGAAAAATGGGAAGGGGGAAAAGGTAAGGGGAAAGGAAAAGGAAAGGAAAGGGAAAGAGAAAAGGGAAATGAAAAAGGGGAAAAGGAAAGGAAAGGAAAGGAAAGGAAAGGAAAGGAAAGGAAAGGAAAGGAAAGGAAAAAGGAAAAAAAAAAAAAGGGGAAAAAAAGGAAAACTGGCTAACTTAAATCACCATAATACATTCACATGGCAAGGAAACCTGTTCCTGAAGAACAGAGGCAGCTGTGGAGTGTTAAGTTAAAAATTAAATCCTGCTGTTAATCAAGTCTTTTTAAGGAACATAAAAAAAGTTAATTGAAAGGAAGAGGAAAGGAAAAGAGAAAATAAGAACAGAAGAGAAAAGGAAAAATGAAACTAAAGAGTATCAACAAATTTTTAAAGTTGATAGATGATTTAGAATACATAGTTTTTTTTATGTTAAGGACAATCATAAAAATCCCTATTTGAGATGTTAATGTTTAAATTTTTTCACTTAAATTCTTGATAGAAACCTGTCTTAGCTCAACTCAATTATAGAACACGAAGAAAGGGGTTTGAAGTGCTTTTTAATTCATCAGTCTGTGTAATGACTTTGTGATACTAAACTGGGGTATGATGCTTTTGGGACGGGAGGTTTTTGCAGCATCAGCCAGTCAAAGGTTCTCACTCTGCAGTTTCAGGGCTGGATTTATCACTTTTGGCTCTGGTGTCAACCGTACATCAATGCCAGCTCATGCAATAGGGACCATCTCAATGCAGCCTATTAATCCAAGGCCATAAAGAAAGAATATTAAGCTCTAATACTAAGTTATTTAAAGTTATAGGCCATGTAGTGGATGGGTAACAAGGTTATTTATATGGAGATTTATTATTATCTATTTACAAAGCTGACTTGGTAGCCTGGAAGATGCCTTTTTGGGTTTTTTTTGCCATAGAAAATAGAAAGTGGTCAAAAAAAGACAGACAAAGAGGTCACTTGTGTAAAAATACAGCATCTTCCCAACCCTTCCTAAATGGGATAGAGGCCACTCAACAGACTTTAATGGTTCTCCAGGCAATACATCTTCCTATAGGACCTCTCCATCCTTAGGAGCAAAGAAACCTTCACAAAGGGCAGAAGATGCTGTCAAAGTGTTGATGTTTGATGTGGAAGAACCTTCATTATTGTAGAAATACAGAGCAAAATTATGGAATTAGAGGATTCATACAAAAAGGGAGGTCTCCCATTTCATTTCTTCCTCAAAGCAGAGCCCTGCTCATGCAGTGGGGACCATCTCAATGCAGACTATTAATCCAAGGCCATAAAGAAAATATACTTAGCTCTAATACCAAGTTATTTAAAGTTATAGGCCATGGAGTGGATGGGCAACAAGGTTGTTTATATGGAGATTTATTAATATCTCTTTACAAAGATGACTTGGTAGCCTGGAAGATGCCTTTTTGAGGTTTTCTTTGCCATAGAAAATACAAAGTGGTCAAACTTTTTTTTTTTTGCTATAGAAAATATAAAGTGGTCAAAAAAAGACAGAAAAAAAGGTCACTTGTGTGAAAATACAGCAACTTCCCATCCCTTCCTAACTGGGATAGAGGCTCTCCTACAGCCTTTAATGTTTCTTCTCAAGGCAATACATCTTCCTATAGCACTTCAACATCCTTAGGAGCAAAGAAACCTTCACAAATAGAAGAAGATGCTGTCAAAGTGTTGATGTTTTATGTAGAAAAACCTTAATTATTGTAGAAATAAAGAGAAGAATTAGAGAATTAGAGGATTCATATAGAAAGGGAACACACGAGTTCTCTTATGTCCACTTCGTCCTCAAAGCAGGGCCCTGCTCATGCAGTGGGGACCATCTCAATGCAGACTATTAATCCAAGGCCATAAAGAAAATATACTTAGCTCTAATACCAAGTTATTTAAAGTTATAGGCCATGGAGTGGATGGGCAACAAGGTTGTTTATATGGAGATTTATTAATACGTCTTTACAAAGATGACTTGGTAGCCTGGAAGATGCCTTTTTGAGGTTTTCTTTGCCATAGAAAATACAAAGTGGTCAAACTTTTTTTTTTGCCATAGAAAATATAAAGTGGTCAAAAAAAGACAGACAAAAAGGACACTTGTGCAAAAATACAGCATCTTTCCAACCCTTCCTAAATGGGATAGAGGCTACCCAACAGCCTTTAATGGTTCTCAAGGCAATACATCTTCCTATAGCACCTCTCTCCATCCTCAAGAGCAGAGAAACCTTCACAAAGGGCAGAAGTTGATATTTTGTGTGGAAGAACCTTCATTATTGTAGAAACACAGAGAAGAATTAGAGAATTACAGGATCCATATAGAAATGGAACACAGGAAATCTCCTATTTCACTTCCTCCTCGAAGAAGGGACAGTTTGGAGATTAAATGGAGATTCTCAGGAGGATTTTGAGTCCCACCTTGAAAAAATTTGAGACTGGAGACTGCGTAACCTCCCCTGGGACACCAACACCATTTCCAGGCATCCTCATAAGGAGAAACCCACTCCATACCTCTCATTCTCTCCTGTCCCACTGCCAGAGAGTCTCTTCTTCCAGGGCAGAGATTTTAATTAGTGCTGGTCCTTCAAGATCATTGAGTTCCAACCCTTCTGCCATGGGCAGGGATGCCTCCCACCACACCAGGCTGCTCAGTGCCTCATCTAGCCTGGCCTTAAACACCTCCAGGGATTGAGGGAACATCCATCAGCCTTGGGGCTTGATGCCTCCAAAGTCTCCAAAGCCTTGGATGGAGACTTTCAGTGCTGTGGGTACAGATTTTGGGTTTAGAAAAGTTCTGAACTTGTTTGATAGTTTATAAAATAATAAATAAAATGAACTGGAGAACCATAAAATAAAGTGTGTACAAAACTGGAGAGTTGGGTGCTCAAGTCCCTCTCTAGGAAGAGCCTTGAGAGGAGACCTTCAGCTCTGTGGGTAGAGACCTTGAGTTTAGAGAAGATCTCATCTTCCTTCATAGATAGTAAAATAATAAATAAAATGGAAAGAGACCTTTCTCAACACAGTCCTTTTCAAAATCTCGCACACTTCTTCACAGGTAATGTTAGGTTCTCTCCTTCTTCATGTGAGTGGCAGTCACTGTCTACTGGGGGTCACAGCTGTTGATCATCCCAACCCACAAGGTCCCCCTGGTCCATGTAAGGGCAGAGCTGCCCAGGCTCTGTTGCCACAGAGGAGGAAAACACCTCTCACTGACTTTTTTTGAGGACTCTCATTATTTAATTGGATATTGTAGGGGTGTGAGTACAGCATGGCCTTTGATTGCTCTAAGTGGAAGGCTCAGGGTGATCAGAAGAGTATTTAGAACCTTGGGGAAGTTGTTGAGGGGATCTGGATCTCAGGTTCCTTTCTCTTGGCTCCTTCCAACAGGAGGAAATGCCATTGGAAGGCACAAAAGTGTCCAATCAATCAATCCATGGCTCTGTAGCTGGTGTCACCAACACAGCTTTGGGTGTTTCCACAGTGGGGACCTGCTGCAGCACCAGGGAGATGGAAAAGGAGCAGATAAAGAAGTTTGGGATGTTCTTCAGTGTCTTCCCTCACTGCATCCCACAGCTGCTCTCTCCCCTAAAGGAATGCAGGGGCAGCAGCTGAGCCTGTGAACCCCCAAAGCTGAGATGCAGAAAACCAGAGGGAAATGGTCCCCACAGCCCCTCCCAGCAGGGATAATGGTGGGGAGGACAGGCAGGAGGTTCTGTCCCCATGTAGGGTGCCCTGTTCCAGAGATACTGCTCTCCTGCTGTTTCCTCTGGCCCCATTGCTGCAGAACCTCCCACTCCTTCTGGCTCAGCTGCTCCACCACACCACGCTGAACATCTTCAACCTTGACTTCTCCAGCCCAGGATGTTGGGTGTTTCCCATCCTGAATGTCTTCAGCCCAGGATGTGACACATTTTCCACCTTACCTGCTGAGCAGCACCAGGAGCGAGGAGAGAGCCAGGCAGAGCTTCCTCTGCCTGGAGGACAGGTGAGGAATTTTGTTGAAGCCATAACCTGGTTGAGAGGCTCCATCAAAGGAGGAGAGGGAGCCTTGTCCAGCCCAGAAGAGCAAGCAGAGCCCAGAAGATGCTCCCCGGGGCTGGGGCAGCTGAGCAGGCAGCAGCCTCTGCCTGCCTTCCCCAAACACTCACTCACAGAGGGAACTTTGATTCAAAAAATGTATTTATTTACAACTATGTACAAAGGGAAGCTCCAAGACAGGAACAAATCTCTTGAAGCAGGGAATGGGGGCAGAGGAAGGGTGTGAGACAGAGACAGTCCAGGCCGGGAGGAGCGCTGTCAGGCTCTGAAGAGCAGCCTTGATGGCAGATGGATGTGCAGAGCCTGGAGATCCTGCAGTGCCTTGGAGTGGGCAGCTGGATCCTGCTGCAGGTGCTGGAAGATGTTTCTCCGGGAAGGCTGGGGGCATCTTCTGGTGTGCAGAGAAGAAGTGCTCCAGGTGTTTGTCCTCCAAGCAGTCCTTCAGGCAGCACAAGAGGTCCTGCAGGCACATGAGGAGGTGGCTCCTGCTCCCCTGGGACAGGGGGATGGTGCTGAGCAGCTGCATCACGACAATCTTGATGATGTGTAGAAGGGGAGTCCTGATCCCTGCAGGCTGGTGGCACAGAGCTGCTGTCCTGATTCCTGCTGCTGCTGTTGCCGCCTCTTGCGCCACTCCTGCAGCATCTCCCACTCCTCCTGGCTCAGCTGCTCCCACGAAGGATGCTCTTCCACACCGGGATGGTGTCCATCTTGAGCCTGCACTCCTTGACTTCGGACATTCTCCCTTCCACCTCGGCCACCTCTCTCCTGGAGCACTCGTCCTTCTGAGGTGGCAGCTCCTTCCTGGGCTGCTCTTGGTGCACCTCTCCGGCTCCTCCACCGGATGTAGATCCAGCAGGTGACACAGAGCAGCAGGTCTGGTACGTCTCCCAGCACTAGCAAGTACCAGTTCTCCCAGCAGTTCAGCAGCAGGGCTGTCACCGTCCCATGAAAGTCGCTCTCCCCCTGCTGCTGCTCCTGCTCCTGCTGCCTCTTACGCCACGCCTGCAGCATCTCCCGCTCCTTCTGGTTCAGCCGCGCCAACACAAGATGCTCCTCCATGCCAGGATGGTGTCCATCTTGAGCCTGAACTGTCTCTGCTCCATTACTTTGGACGTTCTCCACTCCACGAACTCCAAGAATCTCTACCATTGCCTTCTCCACCCCACTGCTGATGAGCAGGAGGGAGGAGAGAGACAGGCAGAACGCGACAAGGACCTTCTTAGACGCCATAGTCTCTGTAGAGAGGGAGAGAAGGGCTTGAGTGGGGCTTGTAGGGCAGGAGGTGTGGGCAGGAGGAGCAGAGGGAACCCCCCGGCACCTCTGCCCCGCTCCTGCTCCTGCTCCAGCCCAGCCTCAAGCCCACAACCTCCTCACCTCTGGCCCCAGCCCAAGTGGGGCAGTGCTGCTGCTGCCGCCCTTTTATAGCCCTGTGTCCCCCCACCCCATTGTGACCTCACCTGGCCCAGCATCACCCCCGGCAACCAGGGACACACCTGGGGCAGCCTTGGGGGGCTGCTGCCTCCTGAGGTAAAAATAACCTGACATGGAGACCTTCTGTGGGGTGGGAAAAGATTCTGTGTTTAGAAAAGTCCTAAACTTCTTGAATAGATAATAAAATAATAAATAAATGAAAAGGAAAACCAAAAAATGGTGTACAGTGTCTTCAAAACTGGAGGAGGGTTGGGGTCTTGGCTCCCTCTTAGGGAAGCACCTTGCATGGAGACCTTCACTGCTGTGGGCAGAGATGTTTGAGACTAGAAAAGTTGTAAACTTCTTGAATAGATAATAAAATAATAAATAAATGAAAAGGAAAACCATGAAATGGTTTAGAGTGTATACAAAATTGGTGGTTGGGAGGCTCAGGTCCCTCTCTAGGAACAGGCTTGCATGGAGACCTTCAGTGGTGTGGGCACAGTGTGAGACTAGGAAAGTTCTAAACTTTTTGAATGGATAATAAAACAATAAATAAAATGAAAAGGAAAACCAAAAAATGGTGTACAGTGTATTCAAAACTGGAGGGTTGGGTGCTCAGGTCACTGTCGAGGAAGAGCCTTGCATGGAGAACTTCAGCTCTGTGAGCAGAGATTTAGGAGTTTAGAAAAATTCTGAACTTCTTTACTAGATAATAAAACAACAGATAAAATGAAAAGATGCCTTTCTCATCACAGCCTGAGCCTGTCCCAAAGTCATGCACACTCCACCTTCATGGGTAATTTTTAGTTTGCTGGTTCTTAAGGTGAGTGACAATCTCTGACTCACTGGTGGCCACAGTTGTTGATCATCCCAACCCACAAGGTCCCCCTGCTCTGTGTCAGAGCAGAGCTGCCCAGGATCTATTGCCACAGGGGAGGAAAATGCCTCTCACTGATTTTGTTGGGGTCCTCATCTTTGAAGAGGAGATTGTAGGGGTGTGAGGACACAGTGTCCTTTGACTCATAGAACCTTAGAATGGTTTGGGTTGGAAGAGACCTTCAACATCATCTAGTTTCAAACCACCTGGCATAGGGACACCTCCCACCACACCAGGTTGCTCAGTGCCTCATCCAGCCTGGCCTTAAACATCTCCAGGGATTGAGGGGGCATCCACAGCCTCTCTGGGAAACCTCTTCCACTGTCTCACCACCCTCACAGCAAAGCAATTCTTCCTTCTCTCCAGCCTAAATCTCCCCTCTTCCCATTTCCATTCATTATTTCTAGTCCTGCCATCCTGGAACCTGTTCAAAAGTCCTACCCCAGTCTTTCTGTACCCCCCTTCCTTCAGGGATATTGAGAAGCTCTTCTGAGGTCCCCCCTGAGCCTTCTCTTCTCCAGGCTGAACAGCCCCAACTCCTTCAGCCTGTCCTCAGAAGGGAGCTGCTCCAGCCCTCTCAGCATCTTCATCACCCTCCTCTGGACCTGCTCCAACAGCTCAATGTCCTTCTTGTGTTGAGGGCTCCAGAACTGGACACAGTAACTCCAGGTGGGGTCTCGCCAGAGCCCAGTAGAGGGGCAAAATCCCCTCTTTCCCTGCTGGTCACACTCCTCCTGATGAAACCCAGGACTGGGTTGGCCTTCTTGGCTGCAAGCACACACTGCTGGCTCATGGTGAATTTCTCCTCCACTGATAGCCCCAAATCCTTCTTTTTAGGGCTGCACTCAAGCCACTCTCCACCCAGCCTGTGTCTGTGCTTGGGGTTGCCCCAACCCAGGTTCCAGATGAAACCATCCCCTCCTCTAAACCATTAATGAATTTGCCCCTAAAATATTCTACTTCTTACCCATTTCCAGGAAGAGTGTGACTCCTTACCCACTGCCCTGGGAGTCTGATAATCCAAGCAGACTTTTACCTAACTAATATCTTCTATGTCATAATGCACATAAAAAAACAGCACAAAACCAAAGAAAATCTTTAACCCTGTTTGTCCTCCCATAGAGTAGTTTTAAATGTCAATATTTTAGCATTTAATGATAAATTTTCACCCTGTTGTTATCTCTCTTGGAGGATACAAGGATGAAATGGAAGTTATTGTCTATGACATAGAAAATATTGCTTTTAATTCTCTGAATTACTCACTCAGGTCCCATTTTCACCTGATTCTTGCTCTAGAAGGCACTGCTGCAAATCTAATGACTGGATTATTTCCACAAATATTCATAAATGTATAGAAATAATTCCTTATGTTCCCCACTACCCCATTGTACTTGTCCATATTACTCCTACAGGACCCTCAAAACCAGGTTGGACATAGATTTTGGGGGGGTTTGTGACAATGAGCACTGTGGATCTTCCAGGAACCCCAAATCTGCACACAATTTTTTTTTTTTTTTTCACAAAAAAAGGGGAAAATAAATGGTTTAGCAGGAGGCTGTAAGGGGTTTGTGTGTTCCCATGTCCCACTTCTGAAGATTTGGCCTCATTAATGTTCCTGAAAAGGTGTTTGGAAGAGGATCTGAGGTCCAGACACATCTCTGATCATGAGCTACCTCAGTGTGATGCAGAATCAGAAACTCAAAGTAGTAATTTTCATGTATAAAAGGAAAAAAGAAGGTAATGCACAAGAATTTTATCTGCAATTTCATACTGAAAGAATCCTAATATGTTATTTCTCCCAGAACATGACTACAAACATATCATAAATATGTGGTTTTGGGTTTTTTTTTCAATATTTTTAGGATGTTCAGAAGCTGCTAAAGAAAATATCCACAATAATTTACATAAGTGGTAAATTTAAATATTACTGCAAACAGAAAGAGAAAGGAATAAAAAATTCTCTGCATGATAAGAGAAAATTATTATATTTTATTAGGACTCAGCCATTAAATTTGTTTCATCACATGAGGAATGGTTTCAAACTTAACCTTTCTTTCCCCATGCAGAAAACCTTTATAGTTCTCCCTCTTTCATAATTAAAAAAAAAATTCTCCTATTTCAGAGTTGTTTGATTTTAATGAAAAAAATCTAAACTTTTCTTTAATATCACAGAATCACAGATTGGGAAGGGGACTTCAAGGGTCATCTAGTCTTACCCCTTGCAGTGAGCAGGGACACAGAAGGATCAAAAAAACCCTATTTAAAATAACAGATCAGCTTTCTAAGAGCAACCACGGGCTTCAAAGTGTAGAAAATTTGAGAGGGAAGTGTAATTTTTTTTTTTTCCTTTCATGGGACAGGTAAATTTTTCCTTTTTTTTTTTTTTTCCCCAGTGTGAATGAAGTTATTAGAAGTAGCAGCAGGCACTTTATCCTCCCCATCAGCAGGAAAAGGATTAATTGCTGCTGCTGCTGGTGCCATGGCTCATTGTGGGGTACAAATTACATTCCTCTGACCCCAGCACCTTGATCAAACCCAAAAAAACCATCAGAGCTGGTGTTAATCTGCTCCTGCCAGCACCAGTCCCTCTGTGCCAGATAAAGGCAAGGTCAGCATCATGGACTTTGTGAAAGGAAGGGCTGAGCTTATCAGGGAGAAGCACATGGTGAGGTCCAGCAGCAAGGAAGACTTGGGAAATTCGAGTTAAAAACCCAACAAAAAGGCATGAACATTGCAGTGCTGTTGCCTTCCTGTCATAGATTTGTTCCACCCTGGATCAAAACAGGGATTTGAACTTGTCTTGGTGCCCACAAGCTGCAAGTAACTGGCTCTGGCAGAAATCTGAAATTCTATTAAATGGGCAGATGAGGCACAAAAGAAAAGCAGGAAAAGGGTTGGATGCACAAAAGAGTTTTTTCCCTTGAGAAATTCACATGAAATGTAAAAGAGCTGTATTTGATTAGACAGCTTTATGCATGCTTCTGTTCTAGCATAGAATCATAGAGTGGTTTGGGTTGGAAGGGACCTTCAAGATCATCTAGTTTCACAGCAGGGACACCTCCCACCACACCAGGTTGCTCAGTGCCCCATCCAGCCTGGCCTTAAACACCTCCAGGGATTGAGGGGGCATCCACAACCTCTCTGGGCAACCTATTCCACTGTCTCACCACCCTCACTATAGAGAATTTCTTCCCTATCTCCAGCCTCAATCTCCTCTTTTCAAATTTACATCCATTATTCCTAGTCCTTCCACCCCATATCCTATTCAAAAGTCCTACCCCAGCCTTTCTGTAGCCCTCTGAAGGTAATGAGAAGCTCCTCTGAGGTCCTCCCTGAGCCTTCTCTTCTCCAGGCTGAACCCCAACTCCTTCAGCCTGTCCTCAGAAGGGAGCTGCTCCAGCCCTCTCAGCATCTTCATCCCCCTCCTCTGGACCTGCTCCAACAGCTCAATGTCCTTCTTCTGTTGAGGGCTCCAGAACTGGACACAGTAACTCCAGGTGGGGTCTCACCAGAGCCCAGTAGAGGGGCAAAATCCCCTCCCTTGCCCTGCTGGTCACACTCCTCTCAATGCAGCCCAGGATTTGGTTGTCTTTCTGGGCTGAAATCACACCCTGCTGGCTCATGGTGAGTTTGTCATTCATTGAAACCCCCAAATCCTTCTCTTTAGGGCTGCACTCAAGCTTCTCTCCACCCACGAGTGACTGATAGCCAGACTACCTGCTCCTGAAACAGAGCCATGATTGATTCAACCAGTTTTTTGCATCACTTAACTCTGCTTTTTAAATTTCTATTGTCATGATGTGAATATTTGACTATAAACTAAAATTCAGCATAAAATCTCTTTATGTAGGACACCAAGTTTAATTGTCTAAAGTTTGTCTTGGTTTTAAATGATGGAATTCTATAGATAACCTGTCTATATCTCCTCAACAGCATCATATTTTGAGTGATATAAATGTGCCCAAAAACTCAAATCTAGATGCTCAGCCTCTGGAAGGCAGCAGGCTGAAAAATTTCACCCAAGTTTTTCTTCAAAGGAGGGTAATTAAGTGATTTCACCTTCCACAGCTTTAGATTGTGTCCTTTGTTATATTTTTCAGAGAGTTTATGATTAATTGACCTCTCAAAACCATTAAGCTATTCTGCCTGGTATTGTTAGCCTGGCTGTAAATCAGCTCAATGCTTTTCTTAATATTTTCAAATGGTCTTCAAGATAATGGTGTTGGAAGGATGAGGCTCTCCTTTTCAGGATCAAAATGGACTTCTGAAAGGTCAGGTGAGGTTTTCTGACATGGAAATGGGCAACTCAGTGCTGTAAGATGCTTTATTTAATAACCAGGAAGATAATTTATCATAAAATAATTCCTCAGTGAGGCCACAAGTCTTACAAAATCTTCAGCCATAGAGCTCACACTGGGAGAACTGACCTGGTCTGGGTGTTCCTGCTCCAGCAGGGGGTTGGACTTGATGATATCTCCAGATTCTTTCCAAGCCTGGACCTTCTGTGGGTGATTCTGTGATTCTCCTAAGGAATTGGAAGCCTGTAGTGTTGGAAGACATAGAGCCATAGAATCATAAAATCATAAAAACACAGAATCATGCAATGCACTGAGCTGGGAGGGACATTCCAAGTCCATCCAGTGCCACCCCCTGCAGTGACAGGGACATCCTGAGCTAGATGAGGTTGCTCAGAACATCACTAAACCTGGACACAGACTTGATGGTGGCTCCACCACCTCTCTGGGCAATCTCATCCAGTGTCTCCCCACCCTCTTGGGCAAGAACTTTTTCCTCATGTCCCATCTAACCCTGCCCTGCTCTATTTTCAAACCACTGCCCCTCATCTTAACCCTACAGACACATCCAAGAGTCTTCCTCCATCTTGGAGGCACCTCCAAGCTCTGGTTGGTCACTGTGAGGTCTCCCCAGGTGCAGCCTTCTATTTTCCAGCCTCACCAGCCCCAGCTCTCTCAGCCTGTCCCCACAGAAGAGGTGCTCCAATCCCCTCATCATCCTCATGGCCTCTCCAAAAGGCTGGGGTAAGGCTTTTTAATGCAATATGTGATGGCAGGACTGGGAAAAATGGATGTGAATTGGAAGAGGGGCGATTCACGCTGGAGAGAAGAAAGAAATTCTTTGCTGTGAGGGTGGTGAGACACTGGAAGAGGTTGCCCAGAGAGGCTGTAGATGCCCCCTCAATCCCTGGAGGTGTTTAAGGCCAGGCTGGATCAGACATTAAGCAACCTGGTGTGGTGGGAATTATCCCCTCCCATGGCAGGGGGATTGGAACTGGATGATCTTGAAGTTCCCTTCCAACCCAAACCATTCTATGATTCTATAGGGTGTTGCCTCTGGAGCACTCTTGAATTAAGAAGAAAATATGGAAATTATTTTAATTTAAATCTTTAAGAATTGTTGACAAAAACCTTAAATTTATTGCCCTTCTTTGGGTTGTTCCAGATATGTCAAAAAACATGTCAGTGTCACTGAGCATCTGCAACAGTTCAGCAAAAATCTGTTTTACAGTCCCCTTCAGTGGGAAGAAAATAAAAAGTATTATAAATTGTCTGATGAGAAAGCAATAAAACCAGTAAAATAATTGCTGAACGAGCAGAGAATTTTGTTTGGAAACTGAAGATTATAATTTTTTCTTCTATTTATAGGGCATCTAATCAGTTTTCATGGAGCATCCAGGCTCCACAGGCACATAAATAAATAAAGTATTTAATTCTTGCCAGAGAATGTCAGCAGTGCCTCTGCTCAGCATTAAGAAATCTCAGCTCAGGTGAAAGGAGGTTTAATTGTGCAACAACCAGGAGATGCTCTGCTCTTGGGGATGGACAACCCTTGTTACCAGCACAGACTGGGAGTTGATGGGATAGAGACTGGGGTGTACTGGTGTGTGAAAAGCTGGACATGAGCCAAAGGTGTGCACTCACAGCCCACAAACCAACCATGTTGGAACCAGATGATCTTGAAGGTCACTTCCAACCCAAACTATACTATGATTCTATGTTCTGGGCTGCTCCAGAAGAGTCCATGGGAAGGAGATGGAGAGAGAGAGAGGATTGTGCCTCTGCTCTGCTCTGGTGAGATCCCACCTGCAGTCACTGCCTCCAGCTCTGGGGACTCTGCACATGGAGCTGATGGAGAGGGGACAGAGAAAGACTTGAGGATGATGAGGAGGATGGAAGCCCTCAGCCAGGAGGGCCCATGTTGCCCAGAGAGGTGGTGGAGACCCCATCAAGCCTGGAGACATCCAAAGCTGGTCTTGCTGATGCTCTGAGCAACCACATCTAGTGCAGGATGTCCCTGTCACAGCAGGGGCTGAACTAGATGATATTTGAAGGTCACTTCCTCCTTCATGATGCTGTTTCTATGATTTTAAGTGCCTGTATAGGCATGGGTGCCATCCCATCGTGGTGCAGGTGAAGCTGGAAGACAGGCAGCATCCTGTGCTGGTGGAGCTGAGGCAGGAGGAGTGGGAGATGGTGCAGCAATGGTGCCAGAGGAAGCAGCAGCAGGACAAGAGCAGCCTTTCAGGGTCAGTGAGAGATCTGCTCTGGGATGCCCGAGAAGGAGCTGCCACCCCAGCAGGACGTGGCTGCCAGGAGAAGGCTGGTGGAAGAGCTGGTGGACCAGCTCCTCACTGTCATCCGTGACCAGGTCTCCAAGAAGTCCCTGCCGGTGCCTCAGGCAGCTGTGGGTGTGGGCAGTGCCTTTGAGGAATGGAGTCACCAGGATGAAGATGAGGTTTTCCAGCTGCTGGTGCCCCTCAAGCCCCCTGCTGGCTTTGCCTTTGAGGTGGCCATGGGGGACCTGTCCCGGAGCTGCATCTGCATGGAGCTGCAGTGCAGCTGCAGCAGAGCCCACATGGAGGGCTGGAGAAGCGACTGCTGCTGCCTGCACCATGGAGAGCAGAGCAGGGAGAAGGCTGAGAGCCTCCTGGGCCCCCTCTGCACGGGCTCCTTGCTGGATGCTGAGAAGCTTTCTCAGTGGTTCCAGCAGGAGGTGACCTCAGCCTGGCAGCTGATGGCTCCTGCCTGGCAGGGCTACACTCTGCAGCTGCTGCCTTCCAGCTGCTCCTGCAGGCTGCAGCTCACGAACACGGCCAGCAGCTCCCTCTCCATCCAGCTGCTCTTTGGCCAAGAGCAAGAAGACTGTGATGTCCTGCTGAGCAGCTAGCCTGTGGATGACATCTCCACCCCCAGCACCAGCTGGCTGCAGAGCTGCACTCTGGCATAAAGCAAGATCTTCAGCCAGGTGGCCAAGCTGACACCTGCCACCTCCAGTGCCTGCAGCTCTGGGCCACCAGCCTGCAGGGACCAGCCATCTCCCTCTACACCATCAAGACCATCCTGATGCAGCTCCCCAGCACCATCCCCCTGTCAGAGTGGAGCAGGAGCCACCTCCTCATGCTGCTGCAGGACCTCTTGTGCTGCCTGAAGAACTGCTTGGAGGACAAACACCTGGAGCACTTCTTCTCTGCACACCAGGAGATGCCCCGGGACATTGTCATCCCCCCAGCCTTCCCGGAGAAACATCTTCCAGCACCTGCAGCAGGATCCAGCTGCCCACTCCAAGGCACTGCAGGATCTCCAGGCTCTGCACATCCATCTGTCATCAAGGCTGCTCTTCAGAGCCTGACAACGCTCCTCCCGGCCTGGACTGTCTCTGTCTCTGTCCCTTCCTCTGCCCCCATTCCCTGCTTCAAGAGATTTGTTCCTGTCTTGGAGCTTCCCTTTGTACATAGTTGCAAATAAATACATTTTTTGAATCAAAGTTCCCTCTGTGAGTGAGTGTTTGGGGGAAGGCAGGCAGAGGCTGCTGCCTGCTCAGCTGCCCCAGCCTCGGGGAGCATCTTCTGGGCTCTGCTTGCTCTTCTGGGCTCCACCTTTGATGGAACCTCTCAACTTTCAGAATACAGAGCAGCCCTCAGCCCCAAAGCTCCTCCTTGTATGGTAAAGCTACTGTAGGAACCACAGCAAAGCCATTCAGACCCTATTGAATTCAGGTGCCATTTGCAATTATGCCCCCATTTTTCTTAGTTAGATTCCTATTGCACCAAAACTTAAAAAAAATGGGTGCTGGTTCCCTTTGAATCTCCTCAGGCCCATTGATAAACTTCTATCCCATAGATTTATCAATATTCCCATCCTTCTGATGAGCCAACAACAGAGAATCCTCCCACCCCTCTCCTTCTCTGCTTCCCAACCTCCTTCCTTGTCTGATTTCTTCCCCCATTGCTCCACATCCCTCCAGAAAGGGATCCTCAGGGCTGCACCTCAGCTAGGTGACATCTGGATGGTCCCACTCACACACACTCATGGATCCTACACAGCAGCTCCCTCAGCAACAGGCAGCCATCTCACATCTGCCCCACACACACACTCATGGCCTTGCAGGGACCAAATTCCTTTGAGAAATGGGACATCCCATCAATCCTCTGCCCCCCTTTCCCTCCTTCAAGGGACTTGTTCCTGTCTTGGAGCTTTGCCTTGTATATAGTTATAGATAAATATAGTTTTTGACTCAAAGTTGGCTCTGTGAGTGAGTGTTTGGAGAAAGGCAGGCAGAGGCTGCTGCCTGCTCAGCTGCCCCAGCCTCGGGCAGCATCTTCTGGGCTCTGCTTGCTCTTCTGGGCTGGACAAGGCTCCCCATCCTCCTTTGATGGAGCCTCTCAACCAGGTTATGGCTTCAACAAAGGTCCTCACCTTCTTCTGCCTAGCTCTCTCCTCTCTCCTGCTGCTGCTCAGCACTGGGATGGAGAAGGGCAAGGTGGAAAATGTGCAGCATCCTGTGCTGGAGACATTCAGGTTCCCCCTCCTCGTGGAGGGCGGTTGGGACTGGATGATTTTTAAGGTCTTTTCCAATCCAAACCATCCTATAATTTGAAATATCATCCACTCAATAGCAACATTTATTTTCTACAATTCTATGGAGTGCTGAGGATGCAATTTCTATTTTAGGGCAAGCTGGAAAAGATGTCCCTGATTTCTTTCTCCCCAAAGCCTTGTGACACCCTCGTGCCAAGCTGTGAGAGCTTCAGAGAAGCCAAAGCCACTCATTCCTTGAGTGCTGACTGTGCAAGTGATGTCTCCCCTGACCTTTATGGTCTGCTTTTATGAAGCAGCTGATGTTGAGACAGGAATCTGAGGTGATAAGGGCTGCCACTCTGGCTGTTTTCCCTGTTTAAAAATTAAGAGGAGCTCATAAATTTATAACCAGTGGGAGAGAGAAACAAGGCTGCTGCTGGGAGGTAATCGAAAGCTAAAATCTGCAGTGAAAGGGCTCCCCTCTTGCAGGGAGAGAACAGAAGGAGGGTTTTTTCTCCCAAAAAATGACCTCTCTTATGTTGGAGGGCTGGGCAGCAACCACAGAGGGATGCTGTAGTGTGAGAGGCTCTTCCCTAGGAAGAGGAAAGCCATGAAGTCCTCAGTTTGAGGAAGATTTTTTGTTGAGAACACTTTCATCCATGATTTTTGCACAGTATTTTGGAAAAAAAAATTCTTCATAAAATCTTCAGTTTGAGGAAGACTTTTTGTTGAAAAACATTTTCATTCATTATTTTTGTAGAGTAGTTTGAAAAAAAATATATATAGGTCTTCATAAAATCTTCAGTTTGAGGAAGACTTTTTGTTGAGAACATTTTCATCCATTGTTTTTGTAGAGTAGTTTGGAAAAAAAAATATAGTTCTTCATAAAAATCATGAGTTTGAGGAATACTTTGATGAGAACATTTCATCCATTATTTTTGAAGAACAGCTTGGATAAAAAATGTAGGTCTTCATCAAATCTTTAGGTTGGGGAACACTAGATGAGGTTGCTCAGACACTCAGAAAACCCAGCCTTGGGTGTCTCCAGGAAAAAATGGGGTCTCCACCACCTCTCTGGGCAACCTGGGCCAGTGTCTCACCACCCTCATGGGGAAAAACTTCTTCCTCATGTCCCATCTCACCCTGCCCTGCTCTAGTTTCAAACTATTGTCCCTCATCCTGTGTCTCTGTGCTCTGATAAACATAAGGGTGATATAAGAGAAGCAGCAGTTCCAATGTTCTGCAAGTAATCCAGGT
>VZTY01003605.1:0-64381 GCA_013400935.1 Turnix velox
AGAACTGGACACAAGGCTGTCACTTAAGGCTGTAGTCAGAAAAAAGGCTTTCTTACAGCTGTCCCATTACCTTCACACATGCAAAGATACAATTCAAAAAGCAAACCTAAAGTAAGGAACTAAACAGGGTGGTAGAGGAATTTCCTGACCAGACATGTTTTAAATGGGAGAGCTCGGCAACAAATATGATGTTTAAGAATTTTTGGTTGCTTAGACCAATTTTTTTCCTACTTAATAATTACTTGTATATTCAGTAGTGCTGAAAAATTCAATCAATGCTCATGTCTGCCTACAATAAAAGCCAGTTCCTGGCTCCAGATTTATATAGTTTAAGTGTCAGCTTGTAATACCCTTGCTCGTTTTGCAAAGATATATACTTCACAAATAGTCATTTTGGATCAAGAAGTTTACTACTCAGAAGAAAGAAAGGATGTGAAATGTGGCCCTAAGGACAAGATTCATCTTCCTTAAATTAGCTATTCAAAGTGCAGTTAGATATTACCTACTGGGTCCCTTTTAGTATTGATTCAGCTCCCCAGCCCAGGAAGATACTTCCCTTTACATCTAAAGTACTCTGTTTTAAACAGTTAGGAGCCTGATGTGACACAGAACGCTTCTGCACTTTTAAACTCATGTTCTGATTATTACAGAACATTGGTTTCTTCTTAGATGCCCATTGTTTGCTGTACCTGCCCCAACTGGCTTTTAAAGAAAGACATTTAAAGTATTCTGTTCCAAATCTCATATAGGATAAAGCCCAGCAGAACAAGAGAGGTGCAGAGAGGACAGGGTGACCAAGCTGAAAATCATGGAAGTGCTTATGTCCCCTGACCTTATTTATCAGGATTATCTGGATATAATGTAGGCTTTATCTTTGAAAACAAGCAGCCTGCCTCTTTGTTTTGGGCTTGGTACCTGAAGTATGGGTGCTTGCTACTTGGTCCTGAGCAGAGCTCTGGAGCAAGCAGCTTGATAGAGATCTTGGCGAACTGGAAGGTTTGGCACTGGGATACCATCAGTAAGAAATGGTGGGAGCAACAGGACAAGCCAGTTATCATGAAATGACCTGTGGAAAAGGAGGAAAGGGAATGTGCCAATGAAGGCTGCGCCACAGAGACATATGCATCTCCATCCTTTAGGACAAAACTCCAGAGGAAGAAGGTGAACTTGAGAAACCATTTCAGAAGCCTTCAATATTTTGGAGCAAAATGCATGTGTCATTGTTCCCTGCAACTCATAGATAGGGAGAGATCCAAGATTTATGTTGTGCTCTTCAAGTATATAACTCAATCCACATAGGGTTGATCTGTTGGGCTGAGTCTAATCACTGCTTCTGCTCTTACCTCTTTATTAGCCAGCTAGAGCAAGTGTGTTTGCTTTCTCTTGCTCCTAATTTCCACATGCACAACACAGTAGACCATAATATCTAGACAATTAGTTTCTGAATTTCAATGTCACTAAACTTTGTCCATTATTCTAAAGAACTAAAATTATCTAGAGGATGAGCTAATCAGCGCTGCTTACTAACAACCATCCATTCACAAAGTGCATAGGCATTATGTCAACTACTGTATGTTTGCATGTATTATCCTACAGTGTGCCCGTAGCTACCTCTGCAAAGATAGATTATGCAATGCTGAGGTTATTTTCTCTCTCAGACCTTGGCTAACAATCTGGGACCATTATAAATCTGGGATTGTTATAAATCTCTGCTGTAATTTCTATTATATGAGACTGGGAATTGAGGTTTTTCTCTTGTGTGATTATGGCAATGAATTATGAGTTACCAAAATTACCACTTATTGTATCCACCAAATGCAAGCCACTAACTGACAAAATTACCAATTACTATTATGCATGTAATTGTTTTTCTTGAGGTTTTAACTCTTCTTTTATGGGATTCTTAATTCCCTTAGATGCTGTTGGTATACATCTAGCCAGCAAAACAAATAGTTCTGCTGCTGCTTCTTCTAATGATTTTGGGGGTTATTTAATAGATGTTTCTTACTCATCTTGGGTTCTTAAGTGTTTTCTAAGAAAGTTTAAATCGAGTTTTCCACCTATGGTAAAAGTGTTTTCTGGAGGCTTTTCACTGAATTGAGTGTGTTTGCTGGAGAGTTTATGTAAAAATAACTTTCCAAACAACAGGGAGGGGGGATATGGAAGAAAGTGGTGTTACCTTACAAAGGGTCAAGTATTATTTGTATGTCTGGTCGTAACTCAATACTTTTTGTCCTTGTAACCACATATGCAGAATCATTGAATGGTCTGGATTGGAAGGGACCTCAAAGATTATCTAGTTCCTGTCGCGATTGAGAGACGGGACTCAACTTGATGCAAGCAAAGTGTCAGCTTTATTAGGCTCGGAGCAAATATTTATATGGTTTCAAAGTGAGTGTGTCCCATACTGATTGGTTATTAAGCTAGCGTGTTTTAAACTGATTGGCTAATCACACAGCAAAGTCCTTAGTCAGCCGATGTCCACATGGCTACCGCGTGCCTGACCAGCCGGTTGCAAAATGTTCTTGGTACAAGATATGGATGTTGCCATTATCAGGGCGCCGAGATGTTGATGTTGCTATTCTCAAGGCGCCAGGGTGTAGATATTGCTGTTCTCAGGGCGCCAGGGTGTAGATATTGCTGTTCTCAGGGCGCCGGCTTTTCTCGTATCTTGTTCTGGCACGCCGAGTTTCCTAACTCCTGCTTGCTCAATCAGAAGGCTAGCATTCAGGCCCCAGGCCCTAGCAATGGCCCATTTCCCCCTGACCCACAAGTTCCAACCCACATAGCATAGGCAGAGATGCCTCCTACTGGAGCTGTTTGCTTAAAACCACATTCAGCCTGACCTTAAACACTTACAGGGATGGGGCACCCACAATTCAGTACTCTCATGGTAAAGAATTTCTTTCTAATATCTAAATCTACTCTCTGTTTAAAACTGTCCTTGTACTATTGCTACACTCCCTGACAAAGAGGCCATCCCCATCATTCCTGTAGGTCCATTTTAGATACTGGAAAGAGCTATAAATTCTTCTTGGACCCTCATCTTCTCCAGGTTGAACAAGCTTCACCCTCTCAACCTACCTTCATAGGAGAGTTGCTCCAGCTCTCTATGATTTTAGTATTTAACTAAGGTGGATTGTCTTAGTGTGGAGTGAATAACTTAGAGAGATACATGCTTAGGAGTAATTAACTGGCAAGCCTAATCCTGCTTTTTTTTTTCATATCAAAAAGGGTTGTAAAGTACATGTTGCTTTCCCAATGATGCTGCCACTTGTATTTGAACCATTTATTCAGAGAGTAGAGTTAACTCTCTGTTTACCAGTGAAGGAGAAGGTGCTCATCTATGTCTTTTAATTGGTTTCTGTGTACTTTGAGATATATCCAGAGAACACAAGTTCAGGAAACTGAGAGGGGTAAGGCTTTAGTTTTGCAAGTGATGATAGGAGACTCAGTTGCATTAACTCAGTTTAAAGTATGGGGAGGGCTTCATTTAAAACACTTTATTTGGCTCACAGCATCCCATCTCTCTGTTAAATAGGCACTTTAGAATCTGTCTTCAGTCTGACTTGCAACCTTAGGTTTTCTGTAGGTGTCCCTACTAATATAGCTCCTGGAAAGAAGAAACAATTTTGGCTATCCATAATTCAAACTATTTTTCTTGTTTGCTAGGACTGTAGTAAAGTCTAAGTAAATTGTTTCTCAGATGCTAAAATCAACTTTTGGGTAATTAAATGTGGAATATTAAGTACTTTCCTAATGAAATAATGTCTTATTTTTACATGCCAGGTGGCAGATTTTGTTTGCTTATTTTGTCTTTGAGGAATATATGTACAAGTTGGTCTCCCTTGCAAAATCCAAAAAGCTTGTCTCATCTTTTGCCCTAGAATTTTAATCAGATAAAGTCCTCCCCACTTGTGATAGCATTTACTGGGGGAAGTATGCTGCTCTTCACTAGTGTAGTATGGCCACATATTTCACCTGTTGGGATGAGGGACATTTGGAGGATTATAGGACAGTACAATGGACAGCAGATTGCCACCCTGTTCTCTTAGGTTTGGTTTGTTTTTTTGTTTTTTTTTACTTTTGAGACATCTTTCCTTTTTATGGCATGGGAGAAAACATTTTTAAGGGAGATTGTGCTGTTGGTGTACTACAATAAGTATGTTCTCTCAAATAAAAATGTTACTTGATAAAATGAGTTCATCAACATATGCAGCATATGCTGCAAGAAAAAGAAAAAAATGCACCTCTTCAAGCTTCCAGTTCCTAATGAAAATAAGCTGCACTTATTTTTAAAATTCTGCTATGTTTCTAACTTCTCCCTTCAAAGGAATAATTTCCTGTGCTATTCCAACCAAAAGGCAAATGATGTTGTCTTTTCCTGTCTTTTTCCAGCATAACCTAAATCCATAATTACATGAACCTATGATTGTCTGTTATGTTTTAGTTCAGACTTTCATACCTTGTCAAGATACAGTTCTTTGCTAGGCTTGACAAGGTAGCTGAATCTTTAGTCAAATGTCAGGATTAAATTCATGCTGTTGATTTGAATTTCTGTCACCTGCCTTCCTGCAGTTACCTCTGTGCTATTTCATGTAGTTTCATAAAATGTTTAACAGGTGTCTGAAAGAAAAGCTGGTTCAGAAAAAATAAAGGTCACTCAAATAAAGACACAAAAATACCAAATGCAGCCAGAAAAGGCTCAACCATTTAAAAGGTCAGATTAAATAAGACGCTCTATGGGGCAATTTGCCTCCCAGTTGCTTAACTTTTTATGGAGGTTGATGAAAGCTCAAGTGTGAAAGCTCAGAGGTGAAGGAGCTGAGATTTTAAAAACAGTTTCTATAGTAAAATTTGATTAAAATACACATCTCTTCTCTGGGCTGCTCTTCAAGCATGCCTACCCACTTAATAAGTGAACATCTTAGTGCAATGATCACAAAGCAGTTGTATCAGCTTGTATGCCTCATAAAAAAAGTACTCACAGAGTGAAATATTGAGGGACAAAGTGAGATGGAAGTTTAAGACCTGTTTTGGTATCTGTCCTTGAATATTTATGATGCTGCTGAGTGTTGACAGATTGAAAGTTGTGTTATGTACTGCATGTTTGTAACTGATAACTTGGATTTATTAAATGGTTCAGGTTTTTTTCCCTATCCTCCTTTGGAAAAATAAACTATTTCTATTTGTGATGTGTATCAGCAAATATTATAGGAAGTTTAAGTTATCAAAGACCTTTCCTGTGTGGCTATGTTAAATTCTGTCTTACATCCATCTTTTACCTTATAGGAAAGGTTTCAGTGAGTTGTATTTAGAGCAGTTCTTATTCAAAAATAGTACTTACTAGGTTTAGGACAATTCTTTGGTTGGTTCAGAAACTGGTACATGAATGTTCAACTTGCAAGTAAAAGAACTCCTGTTTGTGCATAAGTTTTTTGTTGTATGTGTTGATAATGAAGAGTGTTAACTTATCAGTAAAAGGGGGAAAGGAAGAGAACTGCCACACAGTCAAAGATGAATCTGGGAAAATAGGGAGAAACTTTGGGAAAATTGTTCTCTGTAACAAGAAATGTCTGTTTTTGTTAGCCGATGTTCTTCCCAGTTTTCCTCAATGCTTCATGAAAACATTTGGAAGATAGGTCACAGTGGCACACTCTCATGCCTTGTTTCAACTATCACGAAGCCAACATTAAGGAGAGTCTTCTATTGTAGTTAATGCTTTTGTTTGGTTATGTATTTTTTTGGAGAATAGTTTTGTTTGTTTAATTTTTTGTCTTTCTTACTCATCCAACATCCTTTTGGAGAGTGATGTTTCAGACAGTATGTTAACCACACTGCTGATGCTGAATGTGCACCAAGGAGGCATTGAGCTACAAGCAGAATTCACTACAAATTAAGACAGCCTTAAATGGTTTTGAATTTCTCACTTTTAGAGGCTGTTTTTCAGCTTCTGGAAGAAGCTGCAAACAGCAAAGCCATCAGGTTGATTTCTGCTTCTCTCTTTTGAAGGATATATAGTCTAACCATGTGTGCTCTTATGAGGATATGCTCATGGCTATCTCCTTGGTAGAAGGAAATAATATACAAAGCACAAGAAAATGCCTCTTTTCAATATTTTCAGGTATTATTGAACACAGATGAGATTAAAATATTCTATGTTGTGAAGCTGGTGTCTTCTGTAAGTGACTGAATTCTGGGGAGTTTGTTTCTTGGTCATATGTTAGGGAGAGCCTACCTTCTGCTCTAGTTTGATTGTATTAAACAGAAATCAATTGCACAGAGCACTTAACTCTGCACCTTCCCATTAACTAAGAGATGTCTACTCAGGTAACATTGTCACCTGAAATATTTTTAGCAGTTTTTGCCTTTTTTTTTTCTTTTTTCAAAAAATAGGCAGTTAACTTGAAGTATTCTGACGATTATGACTGGGCTTTTTTCTGCAGTTCTTTCCTGTATTTGTTTTTATGGTTTCAGTTTGCTCCATCAGTTTTGACATCTAATTTCCTGTGAAATTCACCAAGTTAAATTTACCTGAGGGCAAATGCTTGACTATTAAATCATATGTTTATTATTAGGATATTTAGTAAACCCTTTAATGTGATTGGTAAACATCACTGGGGGTCTTGGTTCCTTAGTATTCAGAGTGCTCCTTTTAAAACTGCTGAGAAAAAGAGGGATACTTACATGTTTGTAAATAAACTATATACAGCATATCTTTGAATGTGGGGGGGAAAAATAGATTAACACATCAATGGGACTCACAGATTTTCCTCATGCTGAAATGGTATGTGCTTTTCATTATTTTTTCTTAAAGTTGGATATAATTTCAAGTAATTGATAATTCTTCTATTGACTCTTTTGCCTTTTTAACCTTATAGTATATTATTAGAATACATTATGTTCTGTTGTAGTTGGTGGCAATCTTGAAAAACTTTTTTTCTATGCATTTCAGGGTTCTCCAGAAAGCACAAACAATACCTAGTGCATTTCTGGAGACCGTGTAGGAGACCATGCAATCAGTAAGTGCTTGAAGTAATAGCTCCAGTAGTGTCTTTGAATGCACAATTGCTTTATGATTCCAAAAACTATTGGTTTTGTTCCTGTGACACTACACTAACACTTCACTACAGTAGCATTCTGGTTGTGTTTACTTAAGTGTTTTCCTTTGTCTCACTATAGCTGGATACAGTTCTGTGAATCATTTTGGTATTTTTAGAAGGCAATAGGCTGTGGACTTTCTTGTGTAAATCTCAATTCCTTTGCCTTTGAAAAAAAAAAAAGAGGCAACTAAGACAAAATAGAAGGAATCAAGAAGTTCTCATCAAAATTCTCAAGACATGGGAGATTCCAGATACGTTCTTTTAAGCCTAACTGCTTTCAACTTCTTTTGCTTTTTCAGTTGGATTCACTGTTCTTTATCATGACATCTCAATGTAAGTGAGCTGTGTACTGAGCAAGTAATTATCCTTCGCTATTGACTAAAAATATTTCTGTACATAGCAGCATGTGAAAATCTGAATTATAAACACTATGAGTTTATAACACTTTTTCTGAGCCATGCCAAACAAACTTGTGTTTTACATTTTGTAATTGATTGATCATGCAGATAAGAGAAGGTGGTAGTTGCAGTATGTGGGGGAGTTGAGATGGCTTTTTTTTTTTAAAGCTTTGTGCTTGCCACATTAATTTTCCTGTCTTTTGTGTTTACAGTGCTCGCTGAAACACATGCAGTGCTACATAGTGCTTAAAACATGTTACATTGAATCCAATTGTACCTGTCAGAAGGCAGCAGAACTATATAAAAGTACTTTATTGTTACTCTGTAATCCTTTCTTAGTCCAATCCAAACCCAACTTAGTTTTTAGTATTTACTACTTCTGTTTTGAAGTAAAACCAGAAGTAAACATATGCACAAGCCAGCCATTAGATTCTTTTGGCATGATCCACTAGATTTTTCAACAAGCCCACACTGTTTATTGGCTTTCACATTTACTCCCACATGTTCACATACTGTCTTCTTTACTATATGCCTGATTACTTCTATCAAAATATCAAGAGCTGTGTGTTTTGTTTCCATGTTTTGATCATTGTTTCACACATTCTCCCTCTACTAGTCCTCTGGTATTTCTCCCACTGCCCAATTCCCCAAAAATCAGTGCTGTAACAGGATGACTTTGGGTTACTTGTTTAAGGAGCAGCAGGCCCCCAGTTGAAGACAGGAGCTTGACCTGTCCAAGCTCCTGAACCACCAGAGGCATCAATGGTCAGAGCTGACAGCTTCAATAGACATTAGACGCTTGAGCAGGATGGGAAAAACTGGAAGATACTACTAAGAGGATAGCAGCATATTGCATTTCAAGTTCCAAAAGGCAATTAGGTTTCATCTCCTGCATTACAAGCTGCTTCTTCACTTTGTCCTGTTACAGCCTTTTTCTTTTTTTTAACTTGAATCATATATATAATTTACAGAAAGGGAAATTATCATTCCAGTGCCTCTCTTCCTTGCTGTTCTTCAAGATTTGTAGATTCCTTTCCAACCTCAAAACCCTGCAGCTGATTAACAGCTTCACCCTGCTCAAGTCTGAACACCACTGGGCACACTAATCCTGACTTAGCACTTTAAGTCACTTGTGACAAATACAAATTCCAGAACAGACAAAGTCTTAGTGGCTCATTAGAAATTTGATCAGGGCTTCAGCTGAATGAGCAGAGAACAAAATTTTAGTGGATCATGAGAAATAGCAAAGGAGAAAGGATACCAAACCAAACAGTCTTATTATAGAATATTCTAATTGCTTCCAAACACTTTTATTTCTGGCCATTTGCTTTTTGATGATTTCTGTGCAAATAATATTTTGACAGGGAGGTGACTTCTAAAATGTGAACACTGAGGCTGTGGGTAGATTTCTTTTAATGGTTAAGGACAGACTACCCTGCTCCTGTTCAAAACTGAAGAAGACTGTAAAGGAGTAGTCATTGGCTTATTCCAGCCAACTCTGTCACTCCAGCTAAACTGTAGAAAGCCTCTTTTTGTTTTACAGCTTCCTGACTGAGAATAATTAGATTGGAAAGAGAACAGAAAGCAGAAAAAAACCTAACTTCAGTCTCAGCTTACAGCAGGAGGTAGACAGGTTTTTCCAAGGATGAGATGAAATAATTCCTGCTCTGTTCCTCTTGGGCACACATGGAGTTAGAGAAACTGAGGCATTCTGATTTTTCTCTGTTCAGAGGGCAGTTTGCATTAAAGCAATAATTCCAGTCTCTTGTGTGGTTAGGTCAGACTGTCAAAATTCATTAAAATTACACATTCAATTGATTAATAATAGATTCCAAAGAGCAACTAGCTGGTGAGCAAAAAAGTAAGCAAATAAATTACCTTTACTTACTGATTAATTAAATGGAATTGTTATTCTTGTGGAATTTTGTATGTTTGGAAATAACAAACTAGTGCATACTAAAGTCTTTTCATAAGATATTTAAATATAAAAACCAGATTCATTTCACCAAATAGAAAAACTCATATCTACTGGAGTCAATTGTGGCTACACAAGCATGTTATTTTCTGAATCCTCCAAACTTGCTCTTCTCAAAATATGCTTTGAGAGGTAAAGCTCTAAATAGGAGGAATTGTTTGTAAAAGAGGATCTGTGCAGGTAAGTGAATGAGCTGAAAGTGTATGAAGGAAACTACTGACCATTGGGAAAGTTAACAACAGGAAGAAAGTTACTAGATTAGAACAGTACTGTTCTGTTCTGAAAGTGATTCTTTGTCACTTTTAGTGCAACTTATAATAAATATAAATTCATGTAAATGTATTTTCTCATGCACCAGAAAGTGAAAAATAATTTCTTCCAAGTCCTAATATTAAAAAGATTTAGGAATGATCTCTGCCAACAGAATTCTTATTTTTTAAGACTCTTCTCATTTATTATACCTGTCATGCTAATCCTCTGTTGTTTATTCCCTCTTTTTTCTTTCTACTGATCATTGGAACATCAGCCTACTTATGATAATGGATTTGTATGATCGGTGGTGTCATCATGAAAGGGTGACATTGAAGTTAAAAGAAACTACTAAAGAGGGACTCAGGGGAAGTGGAGCTAATTAGTCAAGTTAAAAAGGGATAATTCATTGCAGCCTTTGTCTTAGAAATGCATTTGAAAGTTGCATTTCCATTTCAAAGTTGCAGACAGTAACTTCAAGAGTTATTGTGATGTGTGTAGTTGGGAGAATAGCAATCTGTTTCTTTAAGAAATTATTCAGCTACCAAATCAGAATGACATGTGAGTCCTGTGTTATCATTGTTTTAAAAAACTTGGGACATCACATTTTGGGGTAGTCCCCCATATTTAGATTTTTCTTCTTTTTTTTTCTTTTTTTCTTTCTTACAAACACACACACATGGATATAAATAAAACCCCTACCTTTGAAAAAAACTTTAAAGTTCTGCACAGGATTGTGCAGCAGTGGATTAGGTGCCTCTATTTTAGAGAACATAAGATGTATGTGAGTAATCAAAAAACCTACCAAAGCACGGGCTGGTGAGAGCTCAGTAAAATTGTTTTTATTCCCTCTAATTGGAACTGAAAACTTTCTGAATAGTTTCACTTTGGGTAGTTACCTTTTGATCAGGTCTCTTGAGTGAAGCTGCTTTAGAATACAAAGAAATTAATTAAATATTACTTCTCAATTTCAAAACAAAATACTTTAAAACTTTTCCAGCAATTGTGTCTCTGAAGCAAGGTATCCTATAATGAGCAGCAATTTATAATCTGTCAAGTGAATGCCTCAGTGATCATACATTTAATTGAAATGTGTCAAAAATCTTGATTTCCATAACACAAATAATAGCATGCTGTTGTGTTAAACCAAAAAATCACATGGTTAAGGAAAGTGTCTAGATGGTAGGAAGTGATTGAGTTAATGTGAAGCGTGGAATATATTTTTTCAATTTATGTTTATAGTACCATAGAGCTATTTCTACCAGAGTAACTCATCTCCTCATGCCATTAACTACAATTTATGGTAGAGTATCCCCATATTGTTGCTAGTATAAAAAGCCCAATGTATAATTTCTGTTCAACAAGCCAGCAGTTAATTGTCACAATATGAATTGAGAAACTTCTGACACAGTACCTGAATTTGCAGCTAAATGAGCTTTACAATTTCCAAGGTATTTAGGAATATATATATATTTTGAAAGCAGAAGAGTTGCACCAGTGATTGCTGACTAAATTGGAATCTATTCTCTTGCCAAAAGAGACCTTACTGCATTTTTGTATCCATAAAGGCCTAATGGAGAATTACAAAGAAACATCTAAAGCAGAGAAGAATGAAAATAATAGCTGAAATACTATGAAGGATGCTTAATACATAGCTTAAGTATTATTACTACTGAATGAACAAAAGTAGAAGTAATGTTTCTCCCATTTTCCCCTGAAAGTGTAGAGAATAAAATAATTTATGAAGAAAGCAACAGTGAAAGCAATAGTAAATGGAGTAACTTAAAAAGATGAATTAGTTTATGTAGGTTATAAGTATTAAATTGCTAGTGTTTTGCATGAAATGGTAATGTTAATACCTAATATGATTAAAATATTGTAGTTTGAAGACTAGACACGACCCTTGTGTTGGAAGTACTGTTTTCACATATGAACAAGCACCCACCAATTGAAGGCAACATGCCATAGCCTTAAAAAAACAATGGATTTGAGTGTGTCAGATGCTTGCAGTTTTGATTTCAAGTAACTTGGTCTGATAAAAGTCATCTCAAAGACACAGTGCAATTTCTGTAGCAGACAAGTATTCAGAAGCTTGAAGAGCCAAAACCAGGCAGGTAAAACCACTTCCTTAATGAGGCCACAGCAGTGAACAGTGTGAACTGCTGATATGCAGGATTTTCTTGAAAATATTAATAATCTTTCACTTTAATGTTTAGAACTTTAAATATCCTTCTTAGTGCTCTGTGACAGATTGAAATAAATGCAGGGCTATTGTTTATTGAAGTAGAAGGCCAGTATAGTCAGCAAATCCACCTCCCTTTCTTACAACTTTATAGTACTGAGTGAGAGAAGTCATTGTAACTAGTTTTGCTTGTGAAATACTTAAATTGATAGCATCTACCAACAATCTGGCCACAAAATGCAACAGTGCCATATTTTCCTGTGAGATACAGGGGCTGCTGTTCCCTCCCTTTGCTCTTCAGAGAAGCACTTAATCAGTTTTCTTTACATAGACAGGTATGTTACAAAGGGATCACGTTAGCTTAGGCTTTAGGCTTTCTTAGTTTTAAGCTTTTAGCATTTACATTGATTGGAAACAGGGTGGTTCTTGACCTTTTGAAGTAATTTTGATCTGTCCATTACTCACTTGCCGAGGTGCTCTTCAAATGAGCTTGCATCATCCCCTAAGGCAAGAACTTCACTTACATAATTATTTTACTATCCAAGGGGACAAAAAAAAAATCTCCTCTTGGAGTGGATTCTGATAGTTTAGATGTGTTTTTCTTTCATCTCATTCTAGTGGAATCCTAATTATGTAATTATGTCAGACAGTCCTTTAATGTTGGTGGACAGTCTTTTTCTCAAAAGACTATTTATTCTATTATGTAAGTCTGTGAAGTAATCTTACTCCATTATGACCAATAAAACTTCATGGCATTGACTTCATTTTTGGTTAATTCCCTTGTGAGAAATTCCCTCTATGGAGGTCCTGCAGAAAGTAGATCTTGTATCAAGTACTGGAGTGATGTGAGAAATGTGTGATGTATTTTGTCCTTACTTTTACATAGAAAGTGCTTGTGTGTGGTGTGTATTTCTTGATTTTTTTTTGTTGTCTTTAAAGTAGTGGAAGGCAGAATCTAACATGGTGTACCATTGAGCGGGTAGCTAGTTGTATCTTTTAAATGAGGCCAATTCTTTGACTGAAATGCCTTTAAAATGAAGTTTTTGAACTGAAGCCTACTCGAGTCAAAATAAAAGATTCTCCTTTACTTGCCTATGCAAGTCAGAGGGATCAAATCTGCCAATGAATAAGCAGTATTCTATCTGCCTGAATAAGCATTGCTATTCCTCCAACTAACAGGGCAGAAAACTTTAGAGAGAAGATGTCATTAAGTATTTTTTTCTAATAAAGTTACAGCTAGGGTTTTTTTTTTTTAATACTAAAACTTATTTCCAGAGTTACACAAGGTAATGAGCCATATTAAACTAAAATGACAGTGGTAACTTTCTAGCATTTACAAAAAGAATGAGCCCAGAAAGAGTTACTGAGAAGTTTTATCAAACAGCAGAGAAAGGCTTTTTTTCTCCTTGTGATGGATCTTTCAACCCCATGAAAGCTCTAATTAACAAAGCCATCATCATAGTTTGTGTGAGCACGAGTACGATAGTTGAAGACACTAGACCCTATTTTCTTACATGGTGAAGACATACACAGATATTCTATTGTGTCAAGAAATGTAACATGAAGCAGAGCTTAGTTTCTTCTCTTTGAAAGATAGAAGAAATTGAGGTAGATTGAGATGAAAATATATTGTACTGTAAACATTTAACCTACCTTTTATGCTGCTGCTGCTTTAAACAAAGAAAGTTAAAATACATGTCATGGAAAGGAAAGGAGGTTGTTTCCATTCCAAAAGAGAATGGTTACAAGCAAAGGCCACCTTTCTTCTATGTAGAGATCACCTTTCTTTCACATTGGCCTCTTTCTGTTCTCCTATGTAAAGCAGGACATAAGGATTGCTTGTAATTTCAATGGGAATAAAGAGAAATGCATTTTGATGAAATAGAAAGGCTGTGTCTCTAAGGTCTGTTGTTCCAATTCAGTAGAATATTTCACCTGTGAGTACTGATAAAACATGAGATGTGCTCCTTAAGGTAAGGCAGGTCTCTGAGGCTGCTTTTTACTGTTCACTCACTTAAAGCCTAACTAATACATAGAAATAATAAGCCATTAGCCTAGTTTCAAGAGGCAGACTGGAGCAGATGACCTCCAGAGGTTCTTTCCAACCACAACCATTCTGGTTAATCACTGCAAGAGACAAACAAGCAACAGTCCAAGTATATTTTGAAGTGTAATAGTATGCTATCAGAAAACATCATTGTAAGGGGAGGGTTTAGCTCTCTAATTTAGGTTGAACTATGGTAAATTTTACTGGGTTTTCACCTTAGATGATTCAGGCTGACCTGTTTATGCTTCTATTAGATTCCCAAAATCCCAGATGCTTCATAAATCATCTATATAGAGTAGCTGAAAATGAGCTGCTTGAGCACCATAAAGCATTTTCCTGTAGCTATTGTAATTGCAAAGGTCTGGGGGATGTAGCTAAGGACAGAGACATTTTCTCTCTTGTTATTCCAGATCTGGGGCATTAGCTGCATTTCTAGTTCTTCTGCTGGAAGAGTCACTGCAGAACTAAATTTCATCTTTGGTTTCTTCTTCACTCAAGACTGCAAGACTTTTAAATCTTTAGTTTGGGCTATTTTTGACAGCTGTTTAGTGCTGCCCTGTGCTAGAAACAAGTTACAGTTGAGACCATCCCATGGCTTCCACTGGGATGTGCTGGAAATGGCTGATACAAAGATTCATGGCTAGAAGTGTGCAAGTTTCATTATTTAAATCAGGTAACATTATGTGAAGCTTATGAAACATTTGATCAGACTATAGAGCATGCTTTGTCATTTATACCACCTGTTTGAATGAGATGATTACACTTGGTTCTATCTTGAAATTGTCAGCTTGTTTGACTGTATTCTCCTGATACTAATTTGACATTATGAACATAGTGAAATTTTTAGGCTAGGGTAGTACTCTCCTGTAAAGTAACATAACTGTGTTAGAAATGGACCTTCTACTTGCAAAAGAGCCACATCTATGTGATAAATGGGTGGTTTGTGCACAAGAAGGTCGTGCTGAATGACCTTTTCTGAGAGTCTGCTGCATGTTAGTGTACGCATTATCCTTGTATTTGAGGGGAAAAAAGGCTGAGAGCTTTTTAAGTCCCAGGATATTCTTTGATATTCCAGGCCTTTTAGCATTGTTAATGTTGTCATAGCCTTAAGAATATAAGGAAGGTATTTTCCAGCTGTTTGTCTTACGGCTGTGCAGTTGGGAACAAGGACAAGGTGCCCCAGCTGCAGTCTGTTTTACAGGTCTGGGGAGCATTTACAGAGGCACAAGGCCCTGGCTGTTAAAAAATAAATTGATTCATTGACTGTGATTATATGTGAAAAGTCTACTACTTAGGTAGAAAAACAACATGAATGTGAAAGCTGGAAGTGCAGATGTGCTAGAGACTGATCTGTGATGTGAACCAGTACCAGTGGTTCAAAATCCAGAAGAAAGGCAGGACTAAATTGTCTTCAATACAGAATGTCTGCAGGAGACCATGATATCCTGAACTACATATTTGCCATTGAGTTCTTACTGGATGCCATGTAGGATGGAGAAGAGACAAGAAGGAAAACTGAACAAGAATGGGAGTTCAGAAGGAATATGACAGGTTTTGCAGATTTTATTCTGTTGCCTATGGGGCCTGAGTTATGGTGCTACATTTTCTGGTGACAAAGGCTGTGGTTGCTGTTGTTGGTTCTGGAGGAAAAATTAGGTGTTCAAGAAAGTAAAGTAATGTGCAAAGAAGTATGCAACCTGGCTATATGTTTCATAGACTCCTCAGTTTTTATCCATGAATCTAAGCAGCCTCCCTCAAGTTTTGAGCGTTGAGGGCTGAGAGGATTATTTCTTCCACTTTTTAAGGACTTGCAAAGAAGCCCATGAGTTCTTATTGCCAACAAGAATGTTGCCTGCAGGTTATATGGGTGTGGGATTATGATGATAACCCAGGGTGCGGGATAAAGGTGAAGGCTTACTACTGTACAGATAGGTTTTTATTCTGACTTGAATACCTCAAATCCACATAATGAGACAAGAAAAGCTTGACAAATTTGTGAGCCACAATGTTTTTCCAATATATATATATAACCTAGAAATTAAAGTCCCTGTGATGATTCAGGAACATTGAGATGTCCTTTTTTTAAGTTCTGTCCTAACTGTTGAATTATGTCTGTTCATGTAGTTCTTCTATCCAGGGGGTTTTCCATACAGCTGAGGATGAATAGAATAATGCTAAAAAGGAATTTGCTGTGCAGGTTTGCTAGCAGATCTTTTGAGGCTGACACAAAATCAATCATGAGAACCATCAAGAAACTGAAGTCATGTGCTTTTCTGAGTTTTTGAAACTCAATATCGAGGAATGGTACATGCTTTGTAGTAAGAGACTCCTTCAGATTTTGGAGAAAAGCAATGGATTCAAAGAATGTTGAATGACTGTCCTTTTTTCTTTTAAGTAAGATTTGAGGCATAGAATTCACCTGAAGGGTTCTAAACAGGAATTCTTTGAAACATTCCTCTATTTTGGGAGCTCAAATCCCAGCAAAAATCTTGATGTCTGTTACCAACTCAGAACAACATACTTGAAAATAAAAGTAGCTTGAAAATGGAGTATTTTTTTCCCATGGTTTCCCTGATATTAGGCAGACTCTGTTGCTGAAACGCATAGAGCAAAACAGTCTCCAAATATCTCTTCACAAACCATGAAAATAAATAACAGCCTTTGGATTTGTTGACCTATCATTTTATTGTTGGAAGAGATAACTGCTGGATGAACTTGCATAGTCTTCAGCTCACTGTAAATAAAATCCTACAGGCACTTTAATGTTAGATTTATACAGTGAGGTCTTGCCTGGAGATGAGAAAGATACCAGAAGTAGTTCTTCTTAAATTGTCACTCCAGGTTAAATATGAGCTATTCATACACTGGCTTTGTAGGATTCTGTGTTCATTATATCACACTTGATTAGTTTATTCTCCCTGTTGAACACACACTCATTTATAACATAAAATATGTCATGCAGTCCTGCAAGCATAGCTTAGTTTTAACAGTCAAACTGACTTTTTTCCTTTTCGTGTATTGTCTCCTGCCAGAGAAAGCCCGCAGGACTGTCACTTCCCCTAACTCTTCCTACACAACCCAAAGATTTTTGGGAGTATTCACTTGGGTTAGTGATTCAAACCTATTTGCATCTAATAGGTGTGTATCTGTGTAAAAGAGAATGAAGTTAGAGATGATTGCACAGATGGACCTGCAGCCCTTCTTTTACTTAGGTAAATCCTATAAGGAGAAGCTGATGAAAAAGAACCCCTGATCCCAGGGAACCCACTGTGCTAATATTCTTATAAATAAATATTTTATACAAAAGCCAGTGCTGTTTCCACAAAGGTGTTTTCTGAAGAACCATGCACAGGATCAGAGTCCTGGGCTGTTCTTTCATGTCCTGATCTAACATGGACAAACTGAAGCTAACTCTTTGAAGTACTTACTTTTTTCTGGTTTTAGGAAACTAGTCAGAATAGTCACAGCTTCTGCTTTTCTCTCATTTTTCTTCTGAATTTTTAAAATTGCATAGGAAGAGTGGTTTTGGTTGGGTTTTTTTTGTTTTAATGTGTTTTTAATATGAAATAAACACTGAGTGCTGAAAATACCTTGATGATATCTTGGTCACATTCTAACTTACTCTGAATCTGTACTAGCTGGTAAACCCAAAAGGATTTAGATATGGGATCTATTTCCCTGCTCATGGCAAGGGTGTAGCTGATCTTTAAGGTCCCTTCCAACCCAAACCATTCCATGATTCTATGATTCCAAAACCATAAAGCACAGATAAGGATCCCTTAAAAAGTGATATATACCTTGAACTTCTGTAATGGTTGTTGTTCACACCTGAAGTTCAACAGTGTGTTTATATATACATACACTGTAGGGAAGGAGGAAAAGTTATTCATGTTTTGGATAAAAAAATAATTTAAGAGAAGAAAGTGTGTTGAATTTGCATATATTCCTCTGAAATGAGCATTGACAGCTTTGTCATGTGAAAATTAAAAGTAGAGAACAGTGTAGCTGATCAGAAGAGTTCTCAGCTTTCAGGTGTATGTGAAAGACAAAGAGTTCAGAGTCATACCCTGGTGTCATGGCAATATGAAATGTGACAAGCTGCTCAACTAGAAGTGCTCAATCTTGTTCTGCTGCTAAATGACAAAAAATTGACTGTAGATGAGGAGACAAATGGGAGAAGTCAGTGAAGTTCTCAAAAAACAAGTGTCTGGCCAAATAAGTGAGTTACAAATTTGCTAATAATCAAATTTTGACTAAGGAAATCTCTCTATATGAAAACTATTTTTAAAACTTCTATTGTTTTAGTGAAATGTAAATTGCAAATACTAGAAGACTTTATTCCATAAAACTCATGCCTTCTTTAAACCTTCGTTTCTGAATTAATTAGTTGTACATGGAGGCAAAAAAAGACAAAGAAAATCCTTGAAACTTGTATTTTTCTAAGTTTGCAAGCAATCTTGTGAAATTATTGGTTGCATCATTTCTTGTGTTTTCCGTTTAAGCTTGGAGAAAGTGGGCACTTACTTGCTTTTGGACACTTTTAAGATGGTGTACCTAGGATAGTGGTTAGAACTGGTCTACCCAGTTTTATTTTATATCCTTACTAAAGGCAGGGGTAGGACTTTTTAATAACATGTGATGGGAGGACTAGAAATAATGGATGTAAATTGAAAGGGGGTAGATTCAGGCTAGAAGTAAGAAAGAAATTCTTTACAGTGAGGGTGGTGAAACACTGGAACAGGTTGCCCAGAGATGTTGTGGATGCCCCCTCTCTGGAGGTGTTCAAGACCAGGCTGGACATGGCACTGAGCAGCCTGAATTAGTAGGAGGTGTCCCTGCTATACCAGGGGGGTTGGAACTCGAAGATCTTTAAGGTCCCTTCTAACCCAAACTATTATACAATTCTAGGAAAGTGAAATCCAGATCCACGAGATGGGCTCTCTAGTGTGGTAACTCCACACTATATGGACAAGCTCATCAAGTTGGTCCTGTGTTATCTGAGTTTAGAATCTGCAGTTTTAATAGATCTTTCCCAGAAATTTCCAGTCAACCTCAGAAAGATCAACAAAACACTTTTTTTTTAAATAAATCTTCAAATAATCTCTATAAAGTCTGTATGTAAAAAAAAAAAGGAAGTTCAAATTAAATTTCATATGTTTAGTCCGCAAGTACAATTTTGCCCTAGGTAAAAGTATTCTTATGTAATTTTCAAAGTACTTAAGAAATGCATGAGCAATGTATTCAGACACAGACAAGAAAATAAAAGACTTAAAAACAGAAAAGGCATCTGTTTATCTAATAGAGTCTATGGGAACAATTAGAAAACTTGACAGAGAAGGGCCAATATGGAATATCTGAGGTTTGGAAAAGAATTAGAAGCTACCTGAGCTCTTCTGAATGCTACTTGGCTTTCTAAATCATCTGTGGGACATGTAGGAGAGACTCTCCAAAAAGCCCATTTCAGATAAAGGCTAGGACAAGCTTGGGCTGCAGGTGCAGAAACAAAAATGGCTCGGGGGAATTTTAGGATGTCTTGGGAAAGTATTGTCTTTTAAAAGCAAAATTCTGCTCTGCTTCCCTAACGAGAGATTCACAGCCCTTAGTTTTCTACCAAAGAACACTGTGACCCCACAAGAAGTGACTCAGTGTATTATTACTTTAGATTATTCAGATTAGTCTAAAAAATCATGTATTTTCCAAATCTCTGTAGGAATAAGTCGTGGAGGAATTGTCTTTGCTAGGAAATCTGTTGAAAATATTGACTAACTTGAGTAATTTTAATTAGGCATAGAATTAGTATTTGGAGAAAGCACAAAACTTAGACATCTACATTTTTGATACTAAGTGAATGCCAGGTGAGAAAGAGTAAGACTTCAGAATCTCTGTTATAAAAATGGGAAGTAAAAATACATGATCCGATTGCTAAAGAAATTCTATGCACTCAAGGAACACCACAAACTGACAGCTTTGAGTGAAATTAATACATCAGCTGAAAGAAATCAGAATGTCTGAAGTAAAGAAATTATGTGGAAACAATCTAATGTATCTAGCTAAGTTGTTAACATGTCACTGGAGTATTACATTAGCAAAATACAGACCCTCATAAATGCCAGACTCCCACACCCACTTAGAGCTATTCTTGGCAAAGTAGCCTTGCTAGAGGTAAAAGACATACCTAAAGAATATTTAAAAATCTGTCAGGTCTTATTGAGCAGATCTTATTTTTGATAGAAGGGATGATCAATATGTAGCTATCATCAGTATAAGCAATGAAGTAAGTATAAAATGAACCCAGGAAATTTTAATGTAAAGGAAGGAAAAGCCTTCAGGAAAATTCCTGGGTTGAGGAAAAGAGACCAGAAGTGAAAAACATTCTTGTTCTAAGTGCTATTTGATTGATATTGTACACTTACTATCTCCATGATTGTTAACTTCCATGATAAAGAAGAACAGATGAGACAAGACGTTTCTTTTAGAGAACTTAAATATTTCAGGGGTATCCCATCACCTTTCAGTAGATACTGTGCACCTTTCCAGGCTACAGGGATCAAGGTCTAGATTTTTAAGTACCATCTTTCTGCTGCTGAAATGAAATTGTTGGTTGATCCTCTGAAGAAGGATCATTTAAGTCTGCAGTTAAAATAATGTTTGCAAGCATTCATGAATGTTATATGAAAGTAAAACTTTGGATCTTCCCTTGTGTAGAAGAGAACCTTAAGACATTTCTTGTAGTGAAAGCAAATCAGACTTTAATGAAAATGTGTCTGATTGCTGAAATGTTTGCATGTATATATGTTATATGTATGAATATATATTTTATGTATGAATGTTTACTGATTTGATAAATATTAATTCTCCCAGCTTTATCTGAGTTAATTTATTTCTTTACTATTTTGGGGGGCATGTAAGATGGACAGTCAAACTAGTACTTCCATTACTAGTACTAAAACATTTAGAGAGGACTTTACTGTCTTGTCATTAACTGAGTTCAAAATGATATAAGCATGTATTTGGCTTTTACAAGTTTCTTTTAGTTGTTTTTGATGGAGTCTCAAAAATGGTGTGTCTGTCATGGAACTTGCAGCTTTTCCTCTATAAAGGACTTTGTTCCAATATAACAGCTTGTCCAAGTCATCAAGCATAGAAAGAAAACAAGCAATAATACAGCTTTTAGCCAAAACTAAAAGCTACTTCATTGTGCACAGAACTACCCCAGGTAAATTTAAAGCCAATAACAAATTGTGTTTTCTGTGTAGGAAAATGATAGAGCTAAAGTTATCTTACCTACAGAACTTTTTCTGAGGTGCAGTGCTAGAATTTTAAACTCGAATAATTTTTTACCTTGAGAACTAATTTTTTTTTAAAAAAGAAATAAATCAACTCCCCAAAGTGCAGTATTAGCATCTTTGTGAATATTTTCGTATCAACAGTGAGCATTTTTTTTGCTTCATTTTAAACTCTGTTCCACAGCAGAGCTGTGAAACATGACATACTTGGAAAGCAAAGTATCTAAATGTATGTGAATACATTTGGAATTCCCTAATCACACAGACAAAAAACAATGAAGTCACCCTGTCCTTTAAATCACTGTTATGTGTTGTGTACTGTTGTTATAAAAATCATTACTTACTATAACTTACTATGCTGAGCAGGTACTGTTAAAAATAACATGACAGATTTTCTGGCACAAATAGTTTTCACATACAGTATGTATCAGTAACTCTAAGATGAGGTGGACTAGATCTTCTCATTAGAAATTAAGCAGAGCATATCCTATAAACTGGAAAGCTAGGGTTCTCCTGTGGGATAATTTAAGTGGTATCATAAATGTCACTCACCAGACAAAATGTTTGGAGTTTTCCCCCTGACTTATTAGAGGCTAGATGCACATTTTCGAAATGTGTGGGCAGGTTCAGTTGCATGAGAATGCATCATGTAAAAGTTTATTTTGTTTAAAAAAATTGAATCATAGAATAGTTTGGGTTGGAAGGGACCTTAAAGATCATCGAGTTCCAACTCCCCTGCCATAGGTAGGGACAGCTCCCACTACATCAGGCTGCTCAGTGCCATGTCCGGCCTGGCCTTGAACACCTCCAGAGAGGGGGCATCCACAACCTCTCTGGGCAACCTGTTCCAGTGTTTCACCACCCTCACTGTAAAGAATTTCTTTCTTACTTCTAGCCTTCCCCCTTCCAATTTACATCTATTATTTCTAGTCCTCCCATCACATATCATATTAAAAATTCCTTCCTCTGCCTTTCTGTAGGACCCCCTCAGGTACTGATAAGTTACTATAAGGTCCCCCCTGAGCTTCCTCCAAGCTGAACAACCCCAACTCCTTCAGCCTGTCTTCATAGGGCAGTTGCTCCAGCCCTTTGACCATCTTCGTAGCCCTCCTTTGGACCTGCTCAACAGCTCAATGTCCTTCCTGTGTTGAGGGCTCCAGAACTGGACACAGTAACTCCAGGTGGGGTCTCACCAGAGCCAAGTAGAGGGGCAAAATCACTTCTCTGGACCTGCTGGTCACACTCCTCTTGATGCAACCCAGCATTTGGTTTTGCCTTCTTGGTTGCAAGTGCACACTGCTGGCTCATGTTGAGTTTGTCATCAACTGACACTCCCAAGTCTTTCTCTTCAAACAAGCCTAATTGATTGTGTATCATTAACACTTAACTTTTTACTATTAACTTTGAACTTCTTCTCATGGCAAATTAGCTCTGTCCATGCCACTATTCTTTTGCTTTTTCTCTAAAGATTTTTCAGACAGCCTTCTACCAAGGGGTAGATGATTCACAAAGTGACAACAGTGATGGGGAGTGATACCTGTTGGTAAACACTGACCCTGTTTCTCTGTATCCCTGGCAATTTCACACTCAAACTGTTCTTGCCTGTCCTCTAGATGTACTAAAAGGAGTTGGAGTTCAGGAAGAAATCTGTATGACATGCAGTGACTCGCTTTCCTTTTCCCCTGCTGGTGTTGTGGGGGATGGGTTCTACTTGTACTGACTTTTACTGCAAGCTATTATAATAATATGAAGACACCTTTGATGCTTCCATCTCATAGTCTTTCATTTCCTCTTTATGATCTTTTTAAAAAACGAAGATGGTTGCACATCTTTGTCTTTTGTTGTATCTCTCTCAGCACTTTTAAAACCAAAGCTGATAATTCAAAACAGTTTCAGTGAAACTGAAATTTGCTCACTCATAACAAATTAGCAAATTTGGTGTAAAACTTTAAAAAAAATATTGTGGAATGGTTTTTAATATATGTGGATTTGGTGCACAATACATGCAGTCCATTTCAGAGACATTTTCAGTTTTATACCTGAGTGCTTCCTGCAATTAATCTTAAATATTGCCATGTGCAAAAAAAAAAAAAAAAAAGAAAAAGAAGGGGGGGAAGGGGCAGAAGACAGAAAGATAAAAGAATGTCATCTCAGAATAACCAGTAGTTCTATGGACAGGGCCATGCACTGCAAAAGTAGAAGGTGCAAATTAAAGCACATGCAAAACTGGCCTAAGCAGAGTCAATCTCCCTTAGCTAGAGCATTATTTATAGAAAGTGGGACAGCTCTGTCAGGAGAGGCTGAGGTGCATTGTTTAAATTGCTCTACCAAGGAGTACTTATGAGCTCCTGGTGCTGCATTTTCACCTTTACTGTGTTGAGCTCTAATCCTAGTGTGCATGAGAGCTTGCATCTTGCCAGTGGCTTGTTTATCTAGGGAAGGAAAATGTTGGTGTTCTGATCAGGTCCCTTCTTGGGCAACTCATCTGATGTACATAGATTCAGGTGTCATCCATTTTACTCTCTTGGAGCTTAATCCATGATGATACAGTTTCTTCTGATGTGGTGGATATTTTTGGTTTGGGGTGGTTTTATTTTTTGATTGGTTGGGATTTTTGGGATAGCACTGTGCCAATTGCAAATGGTAGGTTCAACCTGCAGGTTTTCCTTTATTCCTCTTTTTTGATTGCAAAACTTCAACCCTTTAATCAAGTGTCCAACAATCTTGGATGTGTCCCTTTGGATTTCTTTGTGTGGTACCTCAAACTGGGATAGGGATGCAAAAAATGGTTTAGTTTTATTTCCCAAAGGGTTTGTTGTAGTGGCTTACTGCCTCAGTCCCTATCCACAGCCCTGTGTTGTGTTAAACATGAGTATGGATGACAAAAGGTCATACAGATGAAAGAGGACATGTTGTTTTTTTCCCCACCTTAGTAAAAAATGCTGGAAAGATATCATATTGCCACATATAAATCTAGTTCTGCTTCCTCTGCATGTCCCTAGAGATGACATTTTTTCTTTCTTTAAGGTGACTTTATAGCAAATCAGAGATGTCGTTCCCTTATTTCTGCTTCCCTGAATAGACCAAAAAAATCAGTTCTTGCTTTGTTCTACTAAAAGTCTGATTTTTATGTTGAAATGATACTCATTTTGTGTCTTGCTTGAGAGAAGTCACATCTAGCTAATTAGTCTGAAGTGCTTAATTCATTACTTTTTTTTTTTTTTTTAAAATTCAATTTTGCCTGCTGGACTACTTCTGTGTAACTCTTTCAATGACTCTATATAAGTTCAAGTCCAAGTTTGATAGCCTCTTGCAAAGTCACTTTCTTTTACAAATGAGCAGCTGCTTGCGTTCTGTTTCTAGTGAGATTGAAATCAGACTTCTTCAATTTTGTACTATGTCTGCTAGTTTTGCAAGAAAGTGGGGGGTAAAGGAATCTCTCTGACAATGTGTTTATTAAAGTTGATCTGCCATCTACTAAAGCACGTTTATATTTTTTTTTCTCCATTTAACTTTGACTAGAAAAGGAGACATGGCAGTTCCTATGTATTACTGATTTTTATGCCTCATTTTTTTAAAAACAGTGTTAAAAAAATAATACTGCAGAGAACTGACAGATCATATGCCATTAAACTCCAGTCTTTCAAATGTGTATTTATGTGTTCAGCTTTCTGTATATGGGAAAAACCTCTGATTTCACTGAAACTCTGAAGCAGTAAGTTGAGCAGCTGTGCTCAGTCTTGATCTAGTTGAGACTTTAACTGATTTGAATGGGAGTCAGGTAATGTAGTCTTGATGTTAACATAAGTTTCTGGATATGTTCAGTTTCAAACCCCTGAGGCTGATTTCCTGCTTTCCAATTTGTGCCAACATTCACCCATCAAAAATGCTTTAAATGTGATTTCATGCAATTGTTATTTCCCCCTCACTTGATACTTCCTGTGTCAGTATGGAATTCACTTTGTGAGAGTGGCAGTTTAAAATCAGAATTGAAGCTCATCAGTTAACTTGGACATGTCAAGGGCCACTGTCTGATATGCATACCGTCATAACATGTCCTTTGCTTTTTAAGCAATTCCAGAAATTCCACTGCACTTGCCTGCAATTGCTAGAGGAGTATTGCACATTTAGAGGACCAAAACTCTGAATATTTGGGTAAATGTGTCGCCATTTCCAAATATGTGAAGTAAAAGTGGAAAATAATAACAATATTTACAGTAGACCTTCAGTGAAGCAGAACATACTGAATCTGAATAACTTTCTGGTACCAAATTGTTGGGGCAACTGGACCCAAGGTATTAAGTGTATATGGTTTATAGCTTTCCCAGTGAGAAGCTCACATATCAGTAGAAGTCCATTTAATTCTGTTGATATAAACAATTGCTTATCTACAAGAATAATTCATGTGCATTTGCAGTGTTACACTAATTAGAAGATGTGGCTTTTAAGGTGGTCAGCATTTTCTTTCAGACCTTACCTTTGAATTGCATTGTTACAGTAACATGTGCAACTATTCTTTTTTTTTGAAAGTGTCCCCCTTTTTCTGTAGCCAAATATACTGAATGTTGTTGAGCCATTCACTACACTTTGATAATGTTACTGTCAGTATCTTCTGAAGATTAAAATGAAGGTTTATGGAGTAATTTTTGGAGGGGTATGGTGATTATGCTCTTAATTACTGGTAATGTAGAAAGCATTCTGTGCAAGTAACTCTTAAAAAGCTAAACTTTTGTTATCACTTGCTTTTTCAGAGGAGACCACAAACTTGAAGAATGGGGAATTTTATCTTGGTTCCTGGAAGTGAAATGGCACTTGATGCTTCACCCAATAGGTAGGTGCTCAGAAATATCTTATTCTTCACTGGTCACTTAAATGTATCCTGATCATATGCTTATTTTTGGTGACTTAAGCTGATGAAAAAGAGAGAGACTAGAAAAGTAAACATTACAGAGGAAGAGTAAAAAGAGATTAAGGCTGAAGGAGTTGGGCCTGGACAAGTGAATGCTCAGGGGGGATCTCATAGTAACTTATCAATACCAGAGGGGGTCCTACAGAAAGGCAGGGGAAGGACTTTTTAATAAGATATGTGATGGGAGGACTAGAAATAATAGATGTAAATTGGAAGGGGGAAGGCTAGAAGTAAGAAAGAAATTCTTTACAGTGAGGGTGGTGAATCACTGGAACAGATTACCCAGAGAGGTTGTGGATGCCCCCTCTCTGGAGGTGTTTAAGGCCAGGCTGGACATGGCACTGAGCAGCCTGATCTAGTAGGAGGTGTCCCTGCCTATGGCAGGGGGGGTTTGAACTCGATGATCTTTAAGATCCCTTCCAACCTGAACTATTCTATGATTCTAACATGGAAAAATATAACAGTTGGCAAGCCTGTCATATAAACAGATAGTATAGAATTGTTTTGAATGTGTGATGAGGATGATTCAGGAACATTCAATGTTTGGAGTCATCCAAAACTTATTTTAAAGTCTTGTAATAGAAATTGTTTCAATTTATCAGCATGTCTTCACTAATGTGAAGAAAATGTTTAACCTAGTCAAAACAGAAAATGCAGCATTTCTCTTTTCATTTGACTTGTTAGTAATTCTGAGCAAATAAAGTAGGCATCTATGAGAAGTAAGTCATAACTGGAAGATAATTTTACTTTGTACTTCCTTTTTTTTCCCCATTTGTTATAGGGTTTTATTAGAATTGTATGTTTTCAAGAGGCTTTCTGAAATGAAGTCTTTCTGGCTGTCTTTCATGGAAAAAGTAATGCTTCAGAGTTGTGTGGCCTCTCCAGTCTTGTTGAGATGGTTATATATAGGGTAAATATGTGAAAAGTACTTGCAGAAGTCAGGTCCAACTGAGGAAAATAGGTTGTTAGTTTTAATTTTAGGTACTGTACAGACAAAATTGAATTATCTTAAAAATCACCACGAATAATTTATCATGTTAGTTAGGTACTTTTTTCCTTGCCATGTCATCAGATCTAATGGTTCTTTCTTAATTTATGACAGAAATACTGTGGAATAAGGTAAATGTCACCTATAATGATGCCGTTTGTTATGATGAAAACACAGAGAGAAGGAAATTATGTTTAATGCATCAAAGTAAGAAATTTCAAATAGGTTATTTCAGCTACCTTGATTTAGCATTTCTTTTGGGGAGAAAAGAATGAAGGAAAGGTGAGGAATTCTTACTGCAAATAACAATGTGAAAGCATGTGTCAAAAAGAATGGCTTAAAACTCTTACATATGAAACATTTCTCTTATAGATGAAATACATATTAAGTTTTTCAGAGACTACTAGACATAGTAATATCCAACTACAAACTGACCAACTAGTCCCTTCTGGCATGGAAATTAATTTGTCTCTTCACATCAAGAATAGTTAATTAGTTAATAGAAAATTAGCAGTCATCTTTCCCTACCTGGGACCTCATTTGGTTCCGTTAACTTCTTGGTTATTGGAAAAAGCCTAGCACAAATAAATGTATTGGACAGCAGGTCTTAGGCAGGCATGAGTTTTATTTTGTACTGAATTTTTTCTTTTAAAAAAGCCAGGATGCAGAAAGAAATAAACAATATAATTGAAACCTTCTCTTACAACAACTTCCAAATATTTCTGTGAATATATTTTTTCTTATATTTCTGCCTTGTTTCAAAATAGACCAGATAGTGTTCAAATATACCCACAAAAGTGTGGGACTTTCCCTTGCTGCAACTCGGGAAATCCTAATACTGCTTTGGATTTTATGACATGTGGCCTTTTAGGAATACACGTGACTTTCTTCTTTTCCTTTCTGACTCTTGTTTTTCTAGTGTAATCAGTATAATGTACTTGTGGTGAGGTCTATTTTACTATGCATTTTGTGCTGTACCTGCCACAATAAAATCTTAGTTTTACCCAAAATGCCAATATATCATTAATGATTACTACTAAGTAAAGATGCAATAGAAAAATGCAGCCAGCTCTACAGGTACCAACTTAACTACAGTGTTAAATGGCAAGGAATGCCTGCAGTATTTGTCTTTCACAAATAATTGAGTCATACTTTTGTTAAACCACCAAATTCAACAGGCTTCCTGCCAACTTATCCAAATAGGTAAATGAATCGAGCATGCAGGGTTTTATTCCTGTTTGAACCACGGGCTCACAGACCAACAATAATTCTGTTTTCCACTATTATGCTCTCTCTGCGACTCTCTCTTCCATCACCCGCAGAAGTAAAGACTGAGCTGATTCTGGTCTTACATGATATGAAGCAAACAGACAGCATGTGGCATTTCTGGTTCAGTGACAACTTCTGACTGGCCTTTCTTTTACTTTCACAGTTCAAACTCCCTCCTTTCAGCAGCAGTGAAGATGTAGAGTGTGATCAGTTAAAATGGTTAGCTTGTGGCTGTTTCTTTTGGTCCATATTCTATCTAGGGTAGTCAGTTATAGAATCATAGAATCATGGAATAGTTTGGGTTGGAAGGGACCTTAAAGTTCATTGAGTTCCAACCCCCCTGCCATAGGCAGGGACACCCCCCCACTAGATCAAGCTGCTCAGTGCCTTGTCCAGCCTGGTCTTAAACACCTTCAGAGAGGGGGCATCCTTTAGCTGTGACACTAAAAGGCTGTATAAAAAGCTACTTGGGTCTGAGCTGTGCTCTCACCATGCTCTGCCAGCACTCTGCTGTCTGTCTTTTATCAAAGATTCCTACAGTTTCTTCTTCACTATAACATCTCGTATTCCCAAAGGCCCTTCCAGCCTCCATAATGACTTCTCTATGTATGTCTTCCCAAGGGACTGGTATATTTGGCATGGTGGCTTCTTCACAGAACACAACCAGCCCTTATTCTAGATACATTACAGCCTGAACCTGTGGCTAGAATGGCCCAAAAGTCATTAAAAAGTATCAGGAGGAGAGCTAGGATGTGATGGACTGACATCAAACAGAAAACATACATGACTCTTCCCATGCACTTAGAGTGCATTTGTTATTCTACTCTACTTAAGCTCTTAGACCTGATGGAGGAAGGCTATATAATAGATATGTAACAAGTTCATCCAGGCAACACAGATCTAAACCACAAGCTCAAAGGGAAGCAAAATATTTCTATCTCAGCAGTAATCCCTGCTAATTTACTCTGGTAACACTGGCTGCTCTAAGGTTGGCTTTACTTCACAACTGCTTTCTGAGTTTTGTTTAGTGAGGCTAAAGGATAAAACTCAAATTGTGAACTAAACTCAATAACAGGGTAGTTTCAAAAACACAAAAAAGCTGTGAAATCCTTTGAAATATTGCATGGTATATGTTTTTTAAAAATTTCTTCTGACCAGCAGAATAACTCTAATTCTGGTTTGTTCCTTTCTGATAAGATATTCAAGACTGCAACAAGCACTGTCCATTGAAATGCAGTAAATACTTAATGTTCTATTTGTATAGTGGTCAGATGAAATTACTTTCTATCTGTTTAGCTGCAGGTGTGATCCTGATATTAAAAACCTACACACTCTTGCACATATCTACACATTCACATGTTTAAGATAAACAGAATGAAGTAAACTGGATAAAGGATATAATGCCTTGCACTTGAAAAATTGAACTGATTTAATTCTGAAACTATCTTATTAAGTATAAGCAAGGTTATCTCCATGATTTAGAAGAAATGACAGACACCCAAGAGTACATGTTTCATTCAAAGTGTGACAGGACAGATGGAGTCAATGTCTAGCCCACTACTTAGAGTTCAAATGGTCCTGTTAACCTGGACCTTCGTAACACAGAGGACAACCTTAACCTTAATGGGTTAAAACTTTCATTTAAAAGCTTATTTGGAGGTCACTAAAGCAAGTCTATTTCCTCTTAAACAAAGCTCTCCCAGATGACTTCCTGTTTGAAGCTATGCCAGGTAAAGCAGAGTCTGAGTGGACTCATCAACTGAAATAACCTCTCAGAGCTAGTAACATTTATGGAATCACAGAATGGTAGAGGTTGGAAGAGATCGTCTAGTCCAACCCCACTGCCACAGCAGAATCATCTAAAGCACGCTGCATGCAAATAGATCCAGGGAGGCTTGGAATATCTCTAGAGGAAGTGATTCCATGACATCCACTGGGCAGCCTCTTCTAGTGCTCTGGAACCCTCAGAGAAGTTTTTCCTCATGTGGAGATGGAATTTCCTTTGTTCTTGCTTGTGTCTATTGCCCCTTGTCCTGTCACTGGGCACCACTGCGAAGAGTATGACCCTATCCTCTTGACATCCACCCTTTAGATATTTACAAGCATAATGATGAGAAATTCTCTCTGCATTCTCTTCTCCAGAACAAACCAACCCAGGTCTCCCACCTTTTCCTCATCAGAGAGGTGCTGTCATCCCTCAGTCATCTTTGCAGCCCACTGATGGACTCCAATAGTTTCTTGTTCTCTTTGAAATGGGCAGCCCAGTTCAGCAGTATGGGCTCTGGATGTGTCCTCATCAGGGCAGAATAGAAGGGGAGGATGACCTCCCTTATCCTGCTAGACACACTCTTCATGACACACCACAGGATGTCATTTGCTTTCCTAGACACAAAGGCACATTGCTGCCTTGTGGTGAACTTGTTTTCTACCAGGACTCCCAGGTCCCTCTACACAGTGCAAGCTTCTTTTCAGTTGGTTAACATCTAACCTGTATCAGCATATGGGTTTACTCCTTCCAAGGTGCTTGGCCTTTGTTGAATTTCATTAGGTTCCTCTCTCTCCAACTCTGGCCTCTCCTGGTCTTACTAAATGGCAGCACAGCCTTCTGGTGCATCAGTCAGCTCCCTCTTAATTTTTTCATCAGCAAACTGATGTTTTCCTGAGAGTTCCTGGGTGCCAGCTCAGTGGCAGAGGAACATTAGCTCATAACACATCACCCTTGGCAATTCTTTCAGTTGATTTTAAAACACTTTAAGAATGTATTTATTATTTTTAAATATAGCAATGCGAGGAGAAGGATATTTACTTCTTCGTGCTTTCAAATGGGGGAAAACTCAGTGTTATTTAGATTAAGACAGCACTGTCAAATAGAACATGCTCTACTCAAATTAAGGAGTGGAGGCCCATGGTTGATTGTCCTACTCTGATGAAATATTTATCTTGCCAACATTGACTAGGCCAACTTCAGAAGTTATGTGTATCTTCTCACAGCCTACATATTAATAATCGTGAGTAAAAAGAATTAAATTAATGTAAGTGATAAGGGTTTTTTGCCTCATCATGTCAAAGTTAGGATCTGATCTGGGAATGATGCCCTTACAGGGAGAATCTGTGCCCACTGAAACGGCTCTCTGCAGGGAGCTGCCTATGCTGATCAAGTGTGCTTGTTGTCTTTCTCAACTTGAAGTACTGAGTGTGTTACAGGGTCCTATGTTTCAATTAGAATGTTACAATNGGAGTGGAGGCCCATGGTTGATTGTCCTACTCTGATGAAATATTTATCTTGCCAACATTGAGTAGGCCAACTTCAGAAGTTATGTGTATCTTCTCACAGCCTACATATTAATAATCATGAGTAAAAAGAATTAAATTAATGTAAGTGATAAGGGTTTTTTGCCTCATCATGTCAAAGTTAGGATCTGATCTGGGAATGATGCCCTTACAGGGCAATTAGAATGTTTCAATTAGAATGTTACAATTTGTTGACAAATCGGAACCTACAAATATTATTTGAAGAGGGGGAAAAAAGCATGTTTTTCCTTATAATCATCAAAGAAATATGAAGATTACTGTTGATTTTTCCCTATCAGGAGCATTCATTTTACAATTGACCCATAAAGGCTCAAAGAAAAAGCTTCAGTGAAAATTAAATCAAGTATATTAAATGTCCAGAAATAGAAACTAATCTTCACAATAATAGATGGGCCTTCCTAGCATTTCTTCCATCTTCTGATGGCATCAATAACAATTTGGGTATGACTGTTAGGTATTTCTGATTGATGGTGTTCTCTTGCAACAGGTGATCAGTTCTTTTTAATCCCCCCCACTTAATGCAATAATATTGTACTGTCTTATGAAAGAGAAGGGAGTAAATTAGAACCAAGTAAAAGAAATGTCATTTTTCACGGGCAGTTGGCACTGCTGGAATTCACTGTTACAGAAGGTCACTGAATTTAATACTGCTGAGGTTTTTTGCCTTTTCTTATTTATTTTTAGGATACCTGTGTGTTAACAAGATTTATAACTAAGCAATCTTAGTTGAGAAGGTTAATTGAATATCAAACTTCAGGACAGGAGGCGATGTCTTAGTAGGATCAGGAAGGGATTTCCCCTGTCTCCTGTTTTCCCTGTATATAGCACAGAACAGTGGCATGTTTTGTTTCTCAAGTAATAACTTAGAAGCCTTCATGAAACAAAAGTCAGAGGAAATGGATCAGTAGACTAATCTGAGATGTAATCTGTTTTCATTGTCTAAATGTTTTGTAATTTAATCAATCTATTTGAATATAAAATATTGAATTGTAATGTACTAAAGGCATGTTTAATGCTTGTGTGTGGGAATGATACTTGCTAAGCACATTAGAACTATCATATATAAAGCTAAGCTATTCCCAACACTGAAGGTTGTGAGACTGTTTTATCATTGTTAACCTCTTCAAACACTTGAAGGATTTGCAGAGACTTAGAATTAAACAAATCAAAAGTTGACTTGTACGTTGTTAGTTCTGTCTGTACTGTGAACCAGACCAGAAAAGGGCCATGTTGTTGTCAAATTAAGTCTTATAATGAGTGAGACTTGTGTATTTAGCTATGTTTCTTCTGTAGCCAGAAGCTGACTTGGTTAATGTGGATGTGAGCAAATAAACATTAGATAGATACTTCCCAATTCCCCAACATCCCATCTCCCACCCACCCACTCCTTGCCTCACCTACATCTGTTACACCAGAACATCTTTGCGGCTACTTCTCTCGGGACTGCAGTGATGTGCAACACTGTAATAGCTCATCAGTGGAAACAGAAGGTACATCAACCATTAACCACATTTTAGTTAGACTGTTAGAAAGAAGACAACTACTCCCTGTTGTTATATTAGCTGGTCAATCAATGGTGGTGCTTCTCCTGCAGATGCTAACGTTGAAGCTGAATTGATGTTGATGTGACTGAGGGCATTTTGTGAAGGAAATTGTAGTGATGGAAGGACAATGTGGCTGAAACCTGTGGGACTTCAGTTTCTGAAGTGCCTGAGGCAGCAATCACTGAAGTCCTGAGAATGGTGTTCTTGGCTTATTAGAGGCCTTTGTTCACTCTAGTCTCATGCTTAGTTTTGGGGTTTTTTTCTATCATTTTCACAGTATCAGTAACTCCTGTTCTTGATTTTTTTTTCCTAATTTTTTTCTGCAAAATCTTACTATATATTGAACAGATGAGACTATCATCCTTTTCCAACATTTTCCCCTGATACCTTGAACTAACCTTGTTGCATAAGACTTTTCAGTCTACTTACGTGGAAGACACTAGTTTTTTGTTTTGAATTAATAAGAATTTAAGAGAATGATAGTTAGGAAGTTCAAATTATTTTATCTCTGTGATGGAGATACCTGAAGCCAATAACGTGTTTGTATTTAAAGTAAGTTTCTTTGAATTTATGTTTTACTTCAGTCTTGTTCCACTGGAATTATTATTCAGAGCTGCACTACAGAAGGACTTTTATTAGAGGGTATTTGTGAGCTACAAACTCTTGGCTGTGCCTCCTGTCCTGTCCTGTTAAGTCTGTCCACAGACTTAAGCAAAAATTTCCATTTAGTGTGGCCAATTCAGAGTAGTGGATGCATTTAAAGAGTCAGTAAGGATAGCTGCTTTCTAGATAAGGCCACAAAATTCTAAACTGAGGATTAAAAAGTTACAGTTTTCCAAATGTTTCCATTGCATTTTTTATTCTGCCTACTGTCCATTGTATATTATCAAAGACAACTCTGTGAACAACATTTCTTGTGAACTCTTTTTTGTGGAGAAGCAATAATGACTCAAGCAGCTCCAACAGCTTTCTCATATGAATCAGAATTTATTACTTGGGAAATTAATGCCCATTAAACTAATTGAAACTGTGCATAAACTGTCATTTATAGAGAAGAGAAAAAGCTCCTTTTTATTGTTTGCTGTTATCAAACAATATCTGTGGTTTGTACAGAGGATATGGACAAATGCAGCACATGAGGGACATAATTTGTGAGACTTCTGCTTCATCGTGCACATCACCTTTTGTTCTCTTTAGTTACTTTTTCCTTTGTCTCTTGAAGTCAATTTTAGTTGGGATGTGCTACAGCTCTTAGAAGAGAAGATGGGCCCTGCCTTGTGCTTGGTTTGAAGCCTTTTGAGTGATTTTTTAGGGAAGTACTTACCTGCCACTGTGGACATAAGCAAAGTAGGAATGGCTAATGCTGTTTTTTTATAGATTCAATTATTTTCTTCCTTAATGTTGATTTACTTTATAATTTCTTTCAAGTCTTATTTCTTCCTCTTGAACTAACTAGTTAGATTTTGTAGGTATACAGGTGTGCTTAGTAACTAAGTCCCATAGCTGAAACAAGTCGGGAGACTTACATTTGTTATATCCTATTTGCATATAAGTCCTATAACTAAGGAAATGTTTTCAAAAATAAAATAAAGTTTTCTTCTGAAGAAAAGGTGTTGATCAATCTCTACACTTCTAAAGGAGGGAATAGTCAGTCTTTTCAATGGCTTATGTGAGTTGAGGATATAGCCAGTATAATGGAACAATTCTTTGACTTCTGTATCCTATCTCTAGTGTGAGCAGAAAAGTCAAAGTCAAAAGGAAGAGTAGCAAGACATAAAGTGGGGATTTAGACTAGTTTATAAGGACATACTTAACACCTTCATGCAATTTTCTGTCCCTGGTATGGGGATAATATATTTAACTACAGCATGAGAAATCTATGTATTAAGTGGTTAATAAATTTATAGTACCCCAAGCATGAAAGCTCAGCTCTAAATGTCCTCCCATTGAAATTCGTCCACTACCTGACAAGTGAGGAATAAAAAAGCTAATCCATTGCTTTAAAAAAATAGTGAGAATTCCATCAAGAACATAGATAATTAAAGTAATATTAATAGATTTTTAGGTCTTCGTTTTCCCCTTGAGGCCAGGTGTCCCTGATTTTATTTTTTTTTTCCCCTTCAGCAATGTCCCTGACTCAGTTCTCAAAGACTGAAGAGCAAAAGTGCCCATCTAGCTTAGAACTTGATACCTGCAGTGGAGTTGCAAGGTTAAATAAATGGGGTGTGTTTCAAAAAGCTTAACCATAACACTTCACAAAGACCTCCCTCCCTTCTTCCCCCCCCTTTCCTAATGTATTTTTAGGCTGCAAGGGCTCCTGCTTATGTCTCTTCCTTACCCCCAGCCGAAGATTTCAAGGGAGATGAGAGCTCTATTTTGTTTCTCCCTTGTATTGCAGATAGGGGGAGGAGGTGGTTATTAGAGAGAAGCGCTCTCGCTCGCTCACTCCGTTTCTCCCTCTCTGGCTGATAGCACTTATCTCTCGCTCTCTCTCCTTCTCCTAGGTGATCCATTTCTAGGCAACGTGCTGGCTGGTGCTGGAGCTGCCAGCTCTCTCTGCATCCCACTAGCAAAGCAAGCTCCAAAACCAACCTGCAGACCATCATCTGCTTTCCTCTGCCTTTCTCCGAGCACTCCTCCTCTCGCTCCTGCCCTGTCCAACCACCACCTTGCGCGACAGAGACATCACGCCAGCTTCATTTGCAGATTTCTTTCTTTCTTTTATTTTTTAAATTTTTTCCTCGAGTTGTGGGAAGCTTTTTTTTTTTTTTTTAAGAGAAGGGGGGGGGGAAATCTCTGCATTACTATCTGCATTACCTTGAAGTTCACTTTGTTTTTTGGCCTCCGGGGGGGCTTTTCCTGCAGGAATCTGGTTGCTGGAAGCGGGATCGCCTGCTCTCCCGGTTACCCGCTCCTCCTTCCTCGCTGAAGGCGAGCTATTTGCTGCGGGCTGCTGGGGCTTCTGTGGCCAAGAGGGGGTTGTGTGTATCTCTGCTTGTTGTGTGTGCGTGTCTGCGTGTGTGTGTGTGTGAGCGTGTGCGTGGTGTGGGTTGGAAGTTGCTGTGCAGCAGCCGGGACCGAGCGGATCCCTGGACCCGGCGGAAGGATGGGGATTGTCTGACCAGCAGAAGCGTCCGCTGCCCGCGCCGGCGCCCGGGCTGGATGGATTTGCTGCCGGCGCTCCCAGCAACTCTGGTGCTGCCCAGGAGCCCCCCGAAGTGACCTCGGAGTTTCGCCGAGGAAAGAGGCACTCAGAGCCCCAGGCTCGCTCCCTGCCCAGGCGCGGCTGTGCGCAAACCACCGGGATTTACCAGCTCCTCCGGCGGCACCTCAAACTCTTGGGTTTCCTGCGCCGCGCTGTCCTTCGTGGTGGCACCGTTAGGAGAAGAGATCGGTTGTTACAAAGCCTGGACCTCCGGAGGAGATGGAAGTTTTCTCCCTCATCCTGGTCGTGTCCGTCTGTTGGACTCGAACCTGGAAAGCGGCGATTGCAGATTCAATCATTCATATCGGTAAGGGGGTGCTGCGTCTGCTGGTGCCGCTGGACACTTTTCCAGCTCTCCTTTGCAACCTTCCCTCTTTTGGCAGGTTTCCCCCGCTCCCCCCGCAGCCCCTGCTCTCTTCTATCCCTCGCTTTCTTGTGTTTTTGTTTGCTTGTTCCCCTGTTATAACTGCTTTTTCCCAGGATATCAGGGGTCCTCTTGTCCCCCTATCGTTCAGTGTGAAGGTTTGTCGGCGGGGTATGTGCGTGCTTTAGACCTTGAGGGTTTGTGTGGCTGACGGTCTGGGGGGGGCCAGGGCTCGGGCACTTCCCCGGTCCCTCCCCGCAGCCTGTAAGCTCCAGCCTGCCTTCCTCCTGCCCCGGCTCGCCCTCGCGTCGGGGGGGACATCAAGCCTCTCCGTATTTCAGCCACATAAAGTCCGCCCTCTTCCTTCCTTTGCCATCCCGCCTCATTCCCCTCTCCCCATCCCGCTTTCATCTTCCGCGGCGGAACAGGTGGTTTGGCAACGTGAGCGCTTTCCCGGCCGCGGTGGGAGGAGGGATTCTCCAGCTGCCCCGAGCTCCCCCCTTCCCGGGCCGCCACCGCGCCGGGCATCTGAGCGCCTCCTGGAGCCGCGGCGCCCGGCAAGGGTAGCGGCTTCCCCCGCAGCAAAGCGAGGGGGGGAGCTGGCAGCGGCGGCGGGCCCCCCCTCCCGGCCACGGCGGGGCAGCTCGGGTGATAGCCGTGCACGGCGCTCCCAAGCGGGGACAAGGCACTGGGGCTTTCTCCCCCCGCCTTCCTTATTCGGAGCCATCCGCTCTCGGCGGGCTCAATCCCGGGAAGCTCCGAGCCCCGCTGCCGGTTTTTTGGTTTTTTTTTTGTTTCTGCGAGTGGCGAGAGCGGGTCGCCCCCCTGCGCTAGTGGGGGATGCGCGGGGGGGAGGTGAGGAGATGAGGGCGCTTCCCCCGCGGCCGCTCGCCCATCTGCAGGCACCGCACGCAGGCGGAGCGGCAGCCTGGGAAAGCGGGGGCGGGCGGGCGGAGCTGCGCTGTCCCGGCAAAGGTGCATCTGGCGGGCAGGGTCCCGCCGTGGGTTAGCTGTCGCTCTCCTCTGGGCTTAGCTTTATAAATATGTCTGCCGGTGCCTGTCGTGGGGATCCGTAGAGGGTGACAGTGGAAGGGGAAGCGGGAACAGCCCAGCCGCTAAGAGCTTTCTTTCAGGACATTGAGATTTGGGCAGCGATGCCCCAGCCCTTGGTGTAGCCCTCCCACCTCCGAGCCCGCGGGATATCGCTCCTTTCGGTACCGCAAGTTTGTAGGGGTCAGTTCTTGTAGCTGTGAGCGACTGTAGCATCAAATATCGCACAGGGGAGGCAGCGTTTTATGCCCTCCTTTTAAAGAGAGAATGACTTTTTTATTTTTAATTCTTCCCAGTTGTAGTTAAAGTGACACTAGGAGACGGTTATGCCTCATCATTTCTTTCTTAGGAAGCTGTAACAAGCTGATCAAATCTCAGGATGTGGGGAGGGGGTAATTTTGACTTTGTAGCAGATGATTTGTTCCTTTGCAATCCCTTGTCTCCCACCCTCTTGGCTAGTGGAGCATTGCTGGGCAAGCTGTGGGTGTGCCTTTGCACTAGCATTAAGGGAGAGGATACCTTTTCTATCTTCGTGTTGATGACAGTTTTGTTTGTTTCACTTGTTTGCATATGATAGGTGCAACTCATTTTACCACTGATGTTTTTTCTAGTGCCGTTAGTGACAAGATGCATCAACAGAGTAAATCCTCATGGAAAGCAAAAAAAAAAAAAAGCCAACCCAAAGTAGTTGCTTCTCACAGGATTAATTTGTCTTGAGAGACAATTAGTACAGTTGTCAAGGGGATTATCTCTTTTCATAGACTGGTTTATGTTGCCATGAAGATGGCAAATTGATAATTGTTACACAGGGCTTTAAATCTGCCAGAATGAATGCACTGAAAATAAATGACCTGAAATTAAAGCTATTTAGCACTAAATGGGTAGACAGCTAAATATTCCAACTTGTACAGCTTGCAGATGAAAATCTGGCCCCTAGTAGCACCATTGTGTTTTGTGACCAGGATGTTCTGACCCCCTTTTCCTTTCTTCCCCCTCTACTGAGTAACCTTATGTATAGAATATTTAGGAATCAATAATAAACTGTGTTGATTTATATGAGTTAGCAAAAGCAGTACCAGGGTACTCTATAAACAAATTAACTGCAGAAGAATTCATAAAGCCAAAAAAAAACCCCAAAACACTTAGTTCTGGAGGAAAGAAATGCTGCCAGAGGTAGTACCGATGCCTTAGGCAACAAATACATGCATTATCTTTTTTTCATCTCTTATTGTTAAGGCATTCAAGTGGAAAATATTTTACCACGTTTAGGAGGGCAGATGGTCATAAAAAATGACACATTACCTGTGAGGACTGTTTTTATGACAGCATGTACTTTTTTTCACTATAATGCACTAACTGTCCTGCTTGCCTACACATTATTTGACATGTTTCCTCTAAAGGGATATTTCCAGTATCTGTATGTTATCAGCCATCTCTTAGACAATAAGAGAAAATGTTAGAATTCAGGGAGTAGGGATTAACAACTTGGTGATGGCAGTGGGAGGGGTATAGTGACTTGTATTTATCTATGATACATTTCACGTTTCTGTCTTCTGAATGGTTACAGTTGCTGAGTTTGATCATGAGAGCAGGTCTGTGTGTATGTAAAAGCACATGTTTAAATATAAACGTTTCCCTACATCATATTTCAAATCTTGCTAGGGCTGCTTTTAGCCTGTATGTTTCTCCTGCTCTGCTATTATAAATAGGAACTGGCAGTTCAGAAAGATCACATTAAACACTTTTGTGAAAATGCTGAAACGAATCGACTCTCCTGTAATTTTCCTTACCCCTATATAGGAGAGAAAGGGGCAGGGTTACTGTGTCAAAACCATGCAGTTCTGTATTATGCTGCTTCTCTCAGCCCATGCGTTGATTGAGTAATTTCATCAGCCCCGCATTACTTGATTGCTTAGAAGTTTCCTAATGATCTGTATGCTGTAGGAGGAATCTTGAAGCCGTGAGTGGAATGGCAATGATTTTGTGCTTTATGAGGCTATTCAAAAAGTCGCTTTGATTTATGTAGCTGGAAAGCTCCAAAGTCTTTGAGATTAGCCACGCTGCCTGGTATTTTTTTTCATACATCACTTGTCTCACACTCATCACTCCCTAAACAGGAGTTTAGAACAGTGCTTTAATTAAGCAGGGATTAGGTGGCATTCCTTGTCAACCGCACAATTTGTGTATACTTTGTATCTTCTACAGCTGATGATCTCATGCTTTAGATACTATACTTTGGCTCATTTTTTCCCCTTGATATGTATGTAGTAATACATCTGTGTGTGCATATGGATTTCTTATGTCTGTAGAAACATATATGTGAATGTGTATTAGGTGCAGCAAAATCACCTAGGGCAATGGTCACACAATATGGTACAAGAATATCTGTACTTAGTATGCACTGTAGTATTTTTAAAAGCTAATTCATTGTAGCAGTGTGGAGCTATAGTTCAGACACCACTGATTACTCCAAGTTGTCTTTTTTTACATTTTTCAGTGGCTTCAATCATAGGCAGCCAGTTGCATACTTCTCTCAGCTTTTGTTAGTGAAAAACTCATATATATAGTTTTACATACATAAAAAGCATATACGCACTGTATTCTTTTTTCTGAGAGACAAATTTTCCCCTTACTACTGTTAGCTTTTAGGCCAGGACTGTTGCATTCCTTGTGTTTAAGTGAGATCCCAGTATTGCTTAGTTTGTACTCTTCAGGTTTTCTATATTATGGTATTTCTAGCACAGGATCTGTTGCTTACTACTTCTATTAACAAGATACTGCCCTTAAAATGTCCAATTTTTATTTTTTTAAAGGGAAAAGGAGTGATTTAACTTCATGATATGCATGTCCATGTTTTATCTGGTGAACTGTTGTATTGCAAATGCAGCTTGTATTGTGTATCACTAGTAGGAATTTAATGTGCTGAACAATTGGTAAAGCCTCATTAGAAGGTATGTTGTGTATGTCACTAAGGTTCATTAGAGTATTCTCACACAGATTTTGTAAAGTGCAGGATGAACAAGCAAAACAGGTCTACTAAACACAAATGTTTATGTGTCTAAATTGTCTACAGACAGTTGTGGTTGTGGTTTCTCAGGCTCTAGCATGTGCCAAGGTTAGTCATTTTAAACACATGTGGATGAAGACCTGGAATACTGTGGCTCAGTGGCCAGTAGTTTTTATTACTGTGTTCCACTTAAATGCACAGCATGCATGTTTCTCTGTGTGTTATTCCTTTAAACTGTCTCCCAGGTGCTTAGATTTGTGATAGTATTCCAGTCCCTGTACTGTGTTTTAGTGCTAGTTACTCTGAAGCTAAAGAGGAATAATTTTCCATGCTATGGATTACAGCTTGATATCCTCTGAAAACATGTTTGCCATGAGGTGTCAGTGCTTTCTGGAGTGTTTCTTAGGGCACACCAGGGCCTGATCTAGTCTGTCATAAATCCAGGTGAGTTGCTCAGTTGACTTCAGAAAATTTTCATTTTTTTTTAAACTGAGCTTGTGGACTGCTGACAACAGCAGGCGGCTCCTTTTCATGTTCTTAAATAATTCTTAGTGCTACTTCAAGTTCTTTGTCCTTGGTAAAGACAGAGAAAAGGAAAAAAACCCCACCACTCGTTTTCAAGTGGTGTCCTAACAAATGCCTGACGTGGCAATCACTGCTGCTGCTCTGTGCTTCCAGATGAGTACTTACGGGTGCATGGAGTCTTTATTCTCACAATGTCATCTTTGAAAAAACACACTGGAGAAAAATCTTTTAAGACTGTGACTACATAAACCTACCAACTAAGGTTCATTTAACTTAATGAAGAAAGGCATTAAGTATGGTTCTCTTCCACTCCCTGGCCCTGTAAAGCAAGTGGTATTGGCAGGAGATGCCTTTTGTAAGCCATTAGGTTACTCCCTAGATATAGACTTGAACTCACATTTTCTTCCATTTGATATATAGCTATCTATAATCTGTCATGACAGACTGTTTTTTGCTGAAATTTATTGTAGACTTTTGCCTTTTGAGCTTTGTATTTTTACTCTATGTCACTGCTACTTCGTTGCTTAGTATTTTTTTCCAGTACATTGACAATGGTTTTAAAAACAGTTCATATGAAAGAGTAGTTCTGTCTGGCTCACAGTTTCTGGGTAATTTTCCTAATTACCTGGAGTACATACAGCAGACAGTGTGATAAAACTTCTGTCATCTACACACTCTCCAAACATATTTTGTGTTTTAGATCTTCAGTGTTTAAAATCTTATTAGACCTAGACAATTAATGTTGCTGTTTGGACTTAAAAGGGGAAAGGAAATAGTATTCACAGAATGGTGTATATTTTGAGCAAACATAATAAAATAATAATAAAACTCTGGAAACACTATATGTTATTAAATTATGGCACCTGGTAACTTGATGTGTGCAAAATGTTGGCTTCAAGTGATAGACCAGTAATGAGGGAATTTGATTCCTCTCTGCATTTGAAAATTTAGATGTAATTTTTTTGTTGGTGTGTGGTTTGGGTTTTTCTTTTTTAATAAGATTTGAATTTTGGAATAATCTATTATCTAAGCTATTGAAATTGGAATAAAACTTTGGTTTCAGAGGCAAGGTTTGGCCTATCTGTCAAAGCCTGAGTGGCTCTGCACCTGTGTATGCCATAGACTTTATGGTCATACTCATGGCTTTGGTCATGCTGACACCCACCTCCAAGAGTCCATTTGCTTGTGTAATCTGGAATTGTCATGTGATAAGTGTGACAGTCACAGCCCCAATAGTAAAGCATAACACAGTTTCCTGGCCAGCTGTTGGGAGTGTCTGAGAACTGAGCATAAAAGCTCATGCTTCTCTGGGGCATTTTATACTCTAGACTGATTGATGTTCTAGCAGCAGGCTTCTGCTGGGTTTCTTGGTTGCTGATGTGATTTCTTTCCTTCTGTGATGTCATTTTATCTTCCTACATGATCTGCTATGGCCATTAGCAAATAGGAGTTGACCTGTGCTTACAGTTGTTACCAGAAGAAGCTCCATTGGCCTTTTAGAGTAATGTCCATGGCTTTATTGCTCCCCTAGGCTAGTAGATTGCATTTTAGATGGTAAAATAATGGGCTGGTGCAATGGGATACTAGGCATGGAGTATGCAGTAAATGCATGTTAAGTAAGTATGGCACTGTGCTAGTTAAACCATCCTCAGCACCAGGTAAGGAAGGTCAGGGCAAAGCCTTCTGGGTGCAGATTTTGACTGACTTGTGTATTTGAGGCAGTGCAGGGAGAAGAGGAGGTGCTGTTGTCTCTCACTACCAAGCAGAATTTGTGTAGTTTAGATGTAGAAGTAGTAATTTCAATATCAAAACTAAAGTGGAAGAATGTATGAGGACAAGGCATCTTTGTAGTTTTGGTGGGCTCTCTGCTTTTAGTATTAATTTCTGCTTTTGAAGGGTTTATTTATCTATATCTGTGGAATCATGAATGCCTCCTCTCTGGAGGTGTTTAAGGCCAGATTGGACAAGGCACTGAGCAACCTAACCTAGTGGGAGGTGTCCCTGCCTATGGCAGGGGGGTTGGAACTAGATGATCTTTAAGGTCCCTTCCAACCCAAACCATTCTATGATTGTATCTTTCTGTACTCAGTCTCTGCTCATGAGCACCTGCTGGCAATTTCCTCTGCTATTATTCATTATAGTAGTCAGGCTTTGGTTTGTGGTAATTTTTGGCCAAGCAGTTCTGCAAGATTATGAAGTGAGGGGAAGATTTTCTTCTGTCTGCAAGCACTATAATTAATAATGGTTTATGTGACTTGGAGAGTTACAACTGATCTGTGCAACAGGGAGGACACAGGCTGAAAGTGAAGGTTAGTAGATGAAATGTACTGGCATTTGGATGACAGTTACAGAACTTGGCAAAGGAACAGGCTTGAAATTGTGCAGTGCTGTAATTTTGTGAGGTTCAAAATTTATATCCTAGTTTCAGTAGTAATACACTTAATTCAGAGAAGGAGGCATTTTGTATTCTGTATTGTACCACAGAGTGCACTTCAGCTGGAGAGCCTTGTTCTTGCTTTGGTCTAGGGTAATCTCATCAGCTCAAGAAGGGGATATTCTGTGAGTTCGAAGTGTTGCATTAAAAAAAAGAATCACCCCATGTACATTCACACAAAATGTGACTTGGTTAATGAGAAAGGATAATATAGTAAGTACAGTATTCCTCTGTAGCATTGAAATTGTATTTGAGGAGGCAGTAGAGAAACATACTGTAGCTTTAGTCAACTGTAAACTGATGGGTTTGTATGTGCAGGTTATATATTTGAAGTATGTTCCTAATGCACACAGTACTTTTCTAATGGGTAGGGAGTAGGGTGGGAAAAAGATTAAAAAGGAAAAAGTTTCCTGAAAGTTATGCTGGGTTTATCTGGCAAGCAGTGCTCAAGAGGAAACTGAAAAAGAAAATGAGCAAAAATGCAAGGAGGGGAAGAAAATAAGATATCAAAGGCCACTGGTTCTCTCTGTGGCTCTCTTCTCTCCTTCTTGGAGCTGGATAATGTTCCCACAAGTGCTGTGCTAAATGGAAAAGTTCTGAACCATAAAGAGGAAAATGTGAAGACACAGAATTTAAATGAAGAATTATATGTGTATTTTAACCTATTAGATAACACTCTGCTGAAATGCTAATTATTCCTAATTGTTATATTTGCTTTACCCATGAATAAAATATCATGTATCTAATAAAATATGCAGTGAAAATCACTGTAAAATTTCTCTTGGAGCCTTTCATGCAGATTTAAAGGATTTAATCTCTTATTTCTTCATTGCTTTTTAAATCATTAGCTTTCTATAATCAGTTGGATTGCCAAGGCCAATACCTAGTGAACCTAACAATAATTGCTTGTTTTGCAGAACAATTTTTTGTTAGTCCAGCCATATCTTTCTCAGAGGCATAAATTGAGTTGGTGATTTCATTATAATAATTCACTTGTGATAGATCAAAATCAAATAGCACCACTCTGGTGCTGGGCTGAGTACCTCTGGATGAGAGCTACAGTGAAAGTAGAGGATGGCTGAACAGCAGAACTGAATGTCAGGCCTGGATTTGCTGTTCCTTATTTTAATGTATACAGATATAATAATGATCCCCTTTGTAAATAATATTTTTAATAGAGAAATGAAAATGCACACAGGGCTGACTCCCTTGCCTTAAAGCTCCAGCTCAAAACCTGTGTTCGGGACCCAGACCTGATGATAGGGGGTAACTTGTCACTTGTAAAGTGTGCAGGGTCTCAAGTCTGACTGACTGCCAGTCAAGTTTAGGCTGCTGAGCCATTGCAATGTTTTAAAGTTGTTTTTTGCAGGTGACAAGAGACTATTGAAGGTTACCTCACTGATTGCACCCAGTATTAAAAGTTGTCTTGCAGTATATCACGGGCTGAAAGCTGAAAGTGGGGGGATGTCTTTAGACCTAACACTACTAAGCAAGGGTATTTGTTGTTGCATAGACTTTGCCTTCTTGCAATCTTTATAGTGTACAGCTTAAACATTTGAGAATATTTTAAAACCATTTCATGTATTGAAAAGTTGATAAAGGGAAAAAAAAAACACTAAGAAAAGATCTAGTTCTCACTTGTTGGGGCTACTTTAGAGTAGTGGCAGTGTACAGCCAGTGCACAGGATGGGCCGTGTGTTAAATGGCAAGTGAGAGGCAACAGCTTTTCCCTATCATTATTAATTTTTTTTCCTCCTGCATTCAAAGTTCATGGGAAGCTGTTGTGATTGTTGCTCTGTCCTATACTCATAAATATCTAATTTTTCCTGTCCAGGAAGAATAAAGTTTAACATATGATAACACGAATATCTGTTATTTGAACAGATATTTGAAGTGCTTTATATTTCTCTGGAATTCCACTTGTTTGACCTCTTTTGAGACAAATATATCCCCAAAAGTTGGTTATCCTGCCTAAGGCTAGTCTTTCTTCAGCTCTCCCTTTTGTGAACATACAGACCCAAGCAGGAGTGCACTATATCCACTGATATGTTTGCCATTGCTATCTTTTGAAATGTGCTACTTGGGTACTACTTAAATTTCCAGCTCCATGAAACAGGTTACTAACTAGCAGTGGGTTATGGGGTTGTGTATTTCTTTATGTGCATGCAATGTCTGAACCTGTGCTTTTTCAGTAATCAGAGAGATTATTCTTTTTGAAAGCAATTGACTGGATTTTTCTGCAATTTAGAATGACGTTAGTTAATACCTAAAGTAACAACACAGAGATTTGAAAAGCTTTTTACTTGCTGGAAGTCATAACGTGAATACAAATTGTGAAATGGCACCCTACTGAGCTAGAAGCTGTACAAATATGAAACAAAAGTTGTCTGTCAGAAGATTTCAAGATGAAGTGAAAGAGAGAGAGGGCTTGGATCTCTCTTGGTTTGTACACCCTGAGACAAAGTTTGAAATCTTCTGACATCTTTGGAGAGACAGATTCATTCATTCTTGTGAATGATCACTAGATATGATGGAACTAGAGATGTACTGCCAGGGTAGTAGCAGTGTGGTTGGTGTCACTGCTTCCCTGACTTGTAGCATATGGTACCAAAAGGTATGGTGCTGTGAGGTAAGAGAGTCTGATAGGAAATGAAGTCCAAAATTGTACATATATACCTGTGCTGCTTTATTTCAAGACCAGGCTGGACAAGGCACTGAGCAGCCCGATGTAGTGGGAGGTGTCCCTGCCTATGGCAGGGGGGTTGGAACTCGATGATCTTTAAGGTCCCTTCCAACACAAAGTATTCTATGATTCTATGATTGACAACAGCAGTGGTCAAATTGGCAAAATCAGCTGCCAGCATATTGTTCTTTGGCTTTACCTAGTACAGGGTTATGCATATGTGCTGACTGTCTCTTGTTTGGACAAGTATTTCATAGTACTGTTTTGGAAGAGGTCTAGGTAGAATGAAAAGAGCCCTTTCTGATAAGGTGAAACAGCATGTGTTGCAAAATGCCCTACTTTGTTTAAAAGAAAGGTTTAAATCTGATCAGTAATTCTGAAAGCATCTGCAGCCCTGTTAGCTGGCCTTGCAGTGTTTCTAGCATGTTGTTGAAACAAACTAGATGTAAACAGAAGCAAACCAAGTTCCTTGGGATAGGTCTCCTGTTGTGGAATTGGATTGCATCCTGGAGATAGATGAGAAACACCCATCTCATTTTTGCCAATGCTGCAAAGAGCACAGGAATTGTGATGAAAAAAATGTCTGATGGGACTAAGCAGGAGGAAAATGTGGGCTGTGTGCAATGTATAAGCAGACAGGGAATGATCAACAGCACTTGACAGCCACCATCATGGAGGGTGATGTCTTAGGGGCATCACTGATGCGGTGTGTGGCTGCAAGGAGAGGAAGAGATTGCAGGTAAAGGAGTGAAGACTGGAAAGAAAGCATTTTTGAGGCTTTATCTGCAGCAGAGAGGGTCTAGGAGCAGGAGTTGTGTGTGGGGAAGGTTCTGGTGGTGGTACCTTCTACAGGGTGTTTTTGTAGGTGGTGGAGGCTCAATGTTAACGGTAGTGCGAGTTGGTTGGGTGGTAAAGGGACACAGGAAACAATTGGAAGGAGCTACCCTCAGCAATGGGCCAGGCTAGTCTTGTAAGAGGACAAAATACTTCTAGAGTAAGGAGGGGAGGATTATACTCTTGTGGATTGGGAGCATTTACAACATATAAAACATTTAGAACAGGCCTTAGAGAGGAGGGATATGTGTACAAGGAAACATGGGAAATCCAAAGGAGTGAGGCACTGGAATGACAGAAATATTACTGTAAAGAATCATAATATAATGCAAATATTTTGAGAACAATATATCTAGAAGATAATATTAAGTTTAAAGAAACTAAATTACAGATTAGAAAGTGGCATTGTTTCTCCTTGACTAGCTTCTATAGTTTTGTGTTTGATTTTTGTGGTAGATCTAATTTTTTTAAGCTGATAATTGTTCCTAGTTCCTTTGCAGAAAAGAGAGATTCATTTTGTCTTTGTGTTGCCTACCACAGTTGCACACAGATACAAGCAGAGAGTACTGCGGTGTCATCTTCTACCCCACTACTCCCTGGATAACTCTGCATGTATTGAACTTCCCTGTGCCTTAGCATTATCCCTCTGATTAAATAATCTTCCTTCACTCCCTTTGTGCAGCAGCTTATTGCTGTCTCCATGTGCTGTGCCTCCATGTAGCTTCTGTGGGTGGAAAGTGGAAGGAAGGGATGCACACAGTCACAGCATCTGCTCCATTGACTTTTGGCCTAATTTAGGAAGGAAGGAAAAGGAAAATGATGCAACTATATTTCTGAATTCAGAGCCTGTGGTGTCTTCTGTGGTGTGAGAGTGGGGACCTTTGGTTTTCTTCTCTCTTGAACAGCTGAACAGTTTGCATTAGAAGTTTGCACCTCTCATTGGTGAAGTGCCAGAGTGGTGAGTGTATCTAAATTCTCACTTGTCTTGTGGCTTATGTCCTCACTGGGGCTGTTGAGGCTAGAATCTGATTTCCTGTCAACACCAGCCTTTTCCAACCTCCATTTAAAGCAGCTAAGGAATAGCCATGGACTGTATTTCCTCTGTGAGAGACACTTATAAGAGTTGGGATAGTAACCTTAGAAATATTTTTCTGTTTGAGATCAGTGATCTCTGGTAACAGGGATGAATGATGTATGGGAGGGAGAAGGCAAATACTTTCTCAGAAGAAGGTAGATAATGATTGCATTTGGGAACTGCTATTGCTAAAATAATCTTCCGTAGGATTTAGGAGAAAAAAACCAAAATATAGTAAAAAAGCTGTTCATTAAAGTACCATGGGGGGCTATTTAGCACTTTTTAAAGGGATGCATTTCCCCAACTTCCCCCTCTTTCCCCAACCCCCCTCCCAATTTTTGTAAGACTGCCAAATGTCCCTAAGGCTATAATTAATTGGTTCTTTGTGTTGTGTCAAGTAAGGAGCACAACTGTTTTCAGAAAATACTAGGTTTATAGACTCCCATCCAGAACATGAAAGGAAGAGAGGGGCTAACTTCATATAAAGAAAGCCCTTGCATATTTTTGTACCACTAGTTTGGAATAACAAATAGAATATTGAAATTATTAATGTTGGTGCTTTCAAAGCTATTACAGTCATCCCTGTTACCCCCATTCCTTGATTCTGCCTAATTCTCCCCACAGCACAAGTATGTGCTATTTTCTTTCCCTCTCACCTCCAGGCACCTGCAATGAACAATCAAATTGCTGCTGGTGTTTGGGTTTTGAGGCAGGTTTAGGAGCAAAAGCCATGGAGAGGTGTTTTGTTGTCAGTGTCACGTTAGCAATACAACAGAGGCTATGGGTTGCTCTTGGCTTCATAGATTCCCACTGACCATTTTGGATTTGAAGGTGTTTTATCAATTTTAATACTGCTGTTTCAAAGGCCACTTCTGATGGTAAAAATTCAGTGGACAGCAGCAGATGAAATGTAAACTTTGAAATGACTCTCTTATGACGGGGTTTGAGGGAGTGTATCTTGGAGGTGTTGCATTAAAATTACACAGTGTTAACTTAAATGTAATAATTCTCTGACAAAGTGCTACTACCATCTGCTAGTGAGGATTAGTACTATTTTAAAATCTCCATAATTCCCAGAAAGAGCAGAGGAGTCATGGTGTGAAGAAAAGCCTAACTCTTAAATTAATATTTTTGGTTCAAGGCATTGCAAACTTTTTTGTGAGGACCACTAGAGATTTTTTTCACATTCTCAGCTTTCATAAAGGAGTAAATATTTGAGGTATAGGACTAGCAATGCCTGTTTCTAACAGTTTCCAGTATTGCAGAAGAATCCTTTCTATTTACAATCGCTTTTCATCCACAATTCAGTGATAACTAAAAATACAGTTTGCATTGCAAAATAACAAGGGAATGTGTTCACCATGGACATTTACAAAGTTTCATTGATGAGAAATTCCTTATAATTTAGCTATCTCAGAAGCAGCTCTTTGCTTAGTGTTCCTGTGGGATTTTGACCACCACTAAATCACTCAGCCATTTCTGTAGTGAAAATCAGTGTATGTTTAGAGGGTGATCTTCTGCTGGTAACACAGAACATCTCTATCCTCAGACTTCTCACAGCTAGCATGAAGAAATAATTGAGAACCTAGATCTAGTAAGAAAAACTTATTCTAAAAGCATGTGTAACTTCTTGGTGTCTGTTAAGGAGCACTTTCTGTGACAATATTGATGCTAATTTGCTCATATTAATAAAGAGCTATTTTTTTCACAGTATTTAAGGAATGGAGCAAGCAGAGGGATCTAGTAATGACAGACAATATGTTAATCACCCAGGTTAGAAAGCATTTCGGACATACATATTAAAATGTGTTTTTTACAAAAATTTTAGTTTGAGAGGAAAATGTGGCGAAACCAAAGTGGTTTTGGCATCTTCTCTTCTTTCACTTACAAAGGATTCACAGAATATTAGTCTTCCACAAACTGCTGATCACTCATCCAGCAACTTGCTTGAAACTAGTCACTGTAGAGCCAGGATAAATGAAAGATTTTTTTGGCTGTCTGCTGCTCAATCCAGACAACTATGTTGTCTTGTACTATCACTGAGAGGTATTTGGGTTTATCTGATGTGAGAGAGAAAAGTGCAGAGAGCCACCTTCTATTGTGTTAGCAAATGTCTGTCAGAGCCATGGGGAACAGAGAGTGTTTGTGCTGTGAGAATAAAGTCTTATCTTAAGGGTATTCTTGTTGTGCTCTTGCTTTTTGCTTAGGCAGACTTTTGTTTCCTTTCATATCTTGTGTATACAGAGCAGTAAGAACAGATGGATTTTCCAGACATTTACAGTGAATAATAGGCTGATGAAATAGAATTGGCCAGTCCACAGACATCAGTCAGTAAACATGCCCCTTTGAGGGACCTCCATTTATCATGACTGGATGCTGAGTAATCTCTACCGGGTCTACCACATGGTGCCCCTGCATGAGAACAAAGCCAACCATATTCCCACATCGTTTTCTCTTCTTGCCTCCTCACACTTAACACATTTTTCTTCCTCCTTAAAACCTGTATTATTACTGACAGATTTAAAGCATATATGAGCAGGAGCTGAACTTTATTGAGAGGCCACTTGTGATAGGGTGAGTGAGAGCAATTTCCATCACATGAATCCCTTTTTTTTTTTTTGGAAAGACTTGCAGCTGTATCTAACAGATAACCTATTTTACCAGTCACTCTCATTGACAGTACTTGTACAAAGAAAGGAATGGATTTCACCAGGAGCAAGGGAAGGAACTGCATGTTCCAGAAGCACCAAAGAATAAAGGACAAGGGAAGGAGGGAGGTGATTTGATTGTAGGTTATCATGGAGTACTCATCTCCGTGATGAAGTATAAAAATGGTGAAATGCTGTATATGTTCATTATCTTTTTCTTGCTTTGAAATAACTGAGTCTAAACACTTTTTTGAAAGTGTGCAGAAAGGTGTTTTGAGGTTTTAAAACAGCTGTTTACAAATGGTCACAAACATAGTCCTGACAGGGAATCCTCCTTGGTACCTACCTCTATAGAAAAGCAAAAAAATTGGTTGCCAAAAGGTAGAGCAGCCTGGCTGAAAGTATAAAGTCATAAATGAGACAAAACTGCGAGTGAGTTAGTGCAGGAATATCCTGGTATAGTTTACTGAGAATTACTAATGGTCTCATAGCTTTGAGTGTCAGGCTGTGTGTAATACAGGACAAGTGCAGTGTTGCCTTTGTTTCATTACTTTTTTACCACATAAACTAGGACAAGCTCCTGGCCACCCCTCACCATACTACTTTGTGAATGCTACTTCCTACCTTTCTCATTTCTCATCCTCCTACCTGAGAAGCCACTTCCAAGGGATACTTTACCTGCATGCCAGCAGTTTCTTGTGGTCATGAAAGATCAAGGAATGAAGCCAAGCAAGTACAGAGTTTTCTGACACTTGGCTGGTACTTACCATGAGTGGTTTTCCTCTCTCTGTGTCTTGGGACAGTCCCTCCAGGCTGGATTTGGTACCTGCAATGGCATTTATCGTTCTAGTACTGATGCTGCAAACAATACTCTTGTTTTATGGAGATACACACCTTTATGTTAGCATGAATATCTGTGTAGGTATATTTATTTTGAGATCTGGCATAATGGTAGGAAGGAAATGGAGAAGTTTCTGGGGCATCAGCTTAAGTACAAGCTCTCACTGAAATTCATGGTTAAATGGCCAGAGAAGTGTACCTTGTGTTCTCTCTCCATATTCATCTAGTAAGTAGCATTGCTTAGCATCCATGTTGTGGTAATAGTGCCTGTTTTATGTGTTATGTGTGTAGATAGTCTGTGGTAAAGTTTCTGTAATTTTCTTGACTTGTTTCTTGTCAGCTTCATTTAAATGGTCTCCTGCCCCAGGACAATGCTCTTGTATTCATGTTTTCAGAAAGGCAAGGGAAAGCTTCAATAATAGTTTTAGCCTGAAACTATTTGGGAAATGTTTCTACTTATATTACGTCTTATTTTTCCCCATCTGTGCTGACAGATTCTATTTATTAACACAACATCATTTTTTGAGCATAAATAGGTATTAAAATCCTCTTTATATTGGTTATTTATCAATTTGCTACTTGTAAAATAGGATTTTTATGTTCTTAGTGATATAATTTCCATGGTATTCTACAATGCCTTTAAATGGTACTGCTTTGGGTCCTCGGACTAACTTGCCTGTGCACAGTACCAAACTCATTTTTACTTAGTCTTCTGTTCAGTGTACAGTTTGTATTCAATTGCTTTTATACACAACCAAAAGTGAAGAGCAGATGAGGAAGTTCTATTTTCTTTTCCAACTAATAATCATAAATTGTGCAGCCAAGAAGTCTATGCAATGGCAGAGCAAAAGATTTTGCATGCATTTGTTTTTGTGTCATGCAAAACAATATTTTTGCCTTCAGCTGCTGACCTCCGAGGCTGATTGATGAGCGAATAAAGCCTTGAAATATTCTCAGACTGAAGTTTTTTCTGTTCAGTGAAAAGCTGAAAGAACTTGTCATTGTCTCATCTCACCTACTGAGCAACCCAGACCATGATCTGCATTTGAACGTGTTGCTGGATTCAAATGGAACTTTATTTCTTTTCTGCATTAATAGCTCCTGCTGGAACAGTCATCAGGATAAAGACTGGCCTTGCTCCTTTCTCTGATTTCTAACTGGAATATGATGAAGTGCTAACAAGAATTTCCAAGTAGTCAATGAATGTCTCTTTTTCAAGCAGGGCATGTAGTTGCATGTAATTCACAGCTCATGTTATTTTCATAATCCTTGTGATTGCATGGCCACTGACACAGTCTGATAGACATGACTGTGTGGATACTGTCTTTTTTTTGAGAGATGATGGTTAAGGGGGGAGGGGAAGATTTTCCCCATCACAAGTTAGGAAAAGCTGCCAGAGCCATTTAACAGGAAACAGAAGAAGCTATAGCTCTCTTCCTACAGATGACTATTTTAAAGTAAACATCATGTCCTCTGTTGTAGAACATTTGGAGAGATAACAAGTCTACCATTAGGCCTAAAATCTGTTCTCTGCCTTTTCAGACTCCGTTTTGCATGACTTTTGAAGTCAGTGTAAATCATTCCATTGGCTTTATTGGCCTTTGGATCGCATCTTCTGTGTTTATGTGATTCCTCCTTGTCCTTTTATCCTTCCCTTCTCCCTTCCGTCAACTACTTCCTTGCCTTTTTTAATTCAGTCAGCAGTAGCTGCCAGTACTCATAAGCAGCCTTTTGGTAATGCACGTGGAGTATTCATGTGTGTGTCAATTGAGGGAAACTGAACAAGGAAATCTTCACATTTCCACTTTTAACCATAGGTGGAAATCCAATTGGCACATTATTCTTATTAGCAATGTAAAAGATGATAATAATTTAAGTATCACCTTTCAAGAGGCAAAAAACATTATTCAGAAGCTAGTTAATTTTCAGTGGGCTTAATGCCCCTCTCGAGCATTTGTTGTAGTCAGTTACTAAACAGAGGAAAAGATGGACCATTGGTCTACACTGATGCCTGTATAGGGCAACCCCCTATTTGTCTCCTACTCCATGCTTTGTTCTTAATTTTGCTAATAGGATAGGATAAAAAAAGTAGTAGTTAAGGAAAGGAATAAGATAAAATTGTACCCACCTTTCATATATTTTAGAACTCTTTTCTGACCTTGAGGTAGACATATAATTATTAAAACATATGAACTGTCAAAAGGAAACTATCAGAGCTCCTTGGGAACTAGTATTGTATGCTAGTCAGCTGTTGTCTTGAGTAGCTGAACCTTTGTTTTCCACGTGGATGCTTGTATTGTCCTGTTACTGAACACTTTTATTGTCTGCTGTATTTGCACTGTTCAGGTAGATGTGCATTGTATCTGCATGGCCAGCCACAGTGATACCATTTCAACTGTGAGCTTTGGAGTTTACTGTACAACTGTTAGTTGGAAAATGTATTTCTTGCATCAGTGACTAGAACAAGCCATTCTGTTTCAGGAATGCAGAATTTGGATGCAAGCAATGAGCTTATTCTGTGATATGATTCCAAAATGATTGTTTGTGAGTGATGAAGCTGGGTTGTTTTGCTCAGTTATGCTGAAGAGTGGAAAGTGGATTGCTGCTATTGTGGGTAGAAACTGGGACTTTGGTGCAAGTTCCAAGCATGTTTGTGAAAGCAGTCAAGCTCTATGAAGGTAGCTATGACCTCAAATGCACCTCCACAGGTACAAGAAACTAGCTTTCTGTGTTTTACATAGTCCTATCTGCTTTAGCTGACAAACTCAGGTTGTCTGAAGGAATTCCTCTGCTGTGCATGTGCTGCATTATTTTCATTTAGAGTCTGGAATATCCAGTTTGAAAACCTGAAACTGAAACTTGTAAATGAATTCCCGAGGGTTATTTGTTGGGCTTCCTGTCTGACATACAATACTTTATCACTGTAAATCTACCAAAGAGCAGGCTAATTAAAACACTGTCATGTATTCTACAGCATGAAGTGTTAGTGCAGAGATGTGCACCACTTTTTTTGAGCTTGATTATATTTTAAGTAGGTTTTGCATACTTCTTTCATCTCATACCTCTCATCTTACTAAGGTGCTGTCTTTAAATCCTTAATATTTTTGAAAATAGCATTCCCATTGAAAACATCAAGAGAAAATACTGTAGCAGTTAAAAGGAATAGCAAGCTATGAATGTCGTGTTTTGAAGGAAGAGCACCACTAAATTAATGTGCACCCAGCAAAATTATACCACACCTAAAACAGTCTTATTGATCATTTAGCATTCAACTGGTACAAATCATCTGTAGTATCATTGCTTATATTAATTGTTTAGGGGTTTGGTGTTTTTTTCTTTTCTGGAGGGAGGTGTAGGCAATTCTAAGTGGGTGTAGATGTCAAAAAGCAAAGATAAGCCTTGTTACCTGGGTGGAGAGAAGAACATTATGTGTTACTTAACTGAACAGGACATGTGCAAGACAAGTGTTTTAACCTCCTTACTTTTGTGCTGTCGTTTGATCAGCTTCACCTTTTCTGTTATTCAGATAATGTCTATTCTTATGTTCTGAAGGATAACCTGTTGTCCTTGTTTTTTGAGTGTTGTTGCTATAATTTGGGTTTCCTCTCAGCTTTCTTTCCCTCTTCCATCTGTTCTTGCCTTGTACAGTTTGCCAATGTGTACAGGCATAAAGCATATCATATTAATTCCTTCATTTGTTACCTCATGGGTATGTCTGTCAACTGAAGGCCATGGATTTGCAGCATTGTGTACCTCAGATGTTTGAAAGGATTAAGTTTGAATCAGCTTTCAAAAGTTCATATACTTCACAGCTTATTTTAAAGTAGCTCAGAGTCTTCATCTGGGAGTATCGTTAAAATAATGAATACTTTTATGGGATTTCATGTCAGGTAAAGTGGTGTAAAAAGTAGGATTTTGTTATTTTTTAAGTTACCCAACTTAAATGTTAAGCTTGAATTCACGTATTTGGAAGATTTGGATTGTTTATTATGCTGACTAGATTAGTCAAATCCTATTTAAAATACTCATAGGAAGAAATGTTAGCACTCGCTGTAGAAATTGAGCTTTAGGAATATCTTCTGAGCAAGCAAGGTCAGATTAGCAGTGCTCTTTAGAAGTAAGAATAACACTGTGGTTAAAGCACTTGACTTGTACTTGGGAGATCACTGTGTGTTTTTGTGTTTTCTCAAATTCTTGCGTGACATTGGGCAAGGCACTCATCTTGTTTTGTTGGGTAGCAGTGAGTAGTGCTGGCTCTGTCACTATCTTCTGAACACTGTTCTGCAATTATTAGGATTTAATGGAAAACACAGAAAAGTTGAGGCATCCTGAGCTAAGCAGTATCTGGAGATTCAAAATAAAAAAAAACCCAGAAGCTCATGCCTTGAGCTTTTCCATGTCACTTCAAGGCACACTCAGAATGTTCTGTTCCCCCTGAATGATATGATCTGTAATATGTAACTAATGTAGTATTGCCAGATCTTGACAAGGTGATGACAGCATATATATAAAATGTTTTAGTGTGGCAGCAGGAATACTTCCTAGACTGTTCATACACATATTTACTTACATAGTCACATGCAACTGCATATTTTTACAATTTTGTTCCCCAAGCAAGATTCAGAGAGAGACAATTTACTTGCACTATCACTAAAAACTGAATAGTGCATCTACTTCAACACCTGATTGAAAATAAATATTTAAAGAATTTCCCCAGTTTTGTTAAGTCTGTTACAGAGCCATCACTGACCCACACAGCAATAATAAGTGGAGTTACACACAAAGAAAGTTGTGGATGCCCCCTCCTTGGAAGTGTTTAAGGCCAGGCTGGATGAGGCATTGAACAACCTGGTCTTGTGGGAGGTGTCCCTGCCAATGTCAGGGGGGTAGGAACTAGGTGATCTTTAAGGTCCCTTCCAACACAAACCATTCTAGGACTGAGACTTGAGTTCCTTGACTATATGGCTATTTGCTCACCAAATTGGTAATGATAAGACTCTTGACATTAGGGAGAGTAAACAATTTGTTCTGGTTGCTAATGTTTCTTTTTCCTGCATAGTAAGTATTTTTCCTTCTGTTACAATATGCACATGTAGCTCTTCTTCTATGGGTAATTTTGTATTTATTTGTATAATTCTCCAGTATTTTTGTTAGATTAAGGAATTAATTTGTCTTCTAATTTTCCTCTTCCTTATAATCTGTAAATATGTAGAACAACAATTTAGACAAGAGTAAAGAAATGTACTGTTTTGACTTTTTAATAAGATATCTGATGGGAGGACCAGAAACAATTGATGTAAATTGGAAGGGGGTGGGTTCAGGCTAGATATAAGAAAGAAATTCTTTACAGTGAGGGTGGGGAAACACTGGAACAGGTTGCCCAGGGAGGTTGTGGATGCCCCCTCTCTGGAGGTGTTCAAGGCCAGGCTGGACAAGGCACTGAGCAGCCTGATCTAGTGGGAGGTGTCCCTTCCTATGGCAGGGGGGTTGGAACTCGATGATCTTTAAGGTCTGTTCTATGATTCTATGATTGTTCTTTAAATCCATAGCTGTCTATTAAAATGGACCTCAGCTACATAAACTCCTTTTATCAGTTAAACATAGTGTTTAATTTTGGGGGGGAGTATATGTAATATCAGCAGATAAAGTGGTAGCATTAGCAGGTATTTGGACTTCTCTGTCTAAATGTAATTTTGGGTACCCTACTGGACTTAGTAATGTTTTTCCTGACGTTCTTGAACTAGACTTAATGCAATAACAAGTTCTGTAGAAAGCAAGTAATTTGGTTTCTGGACCACAGCAGTTGTCAGAACTTCCTAGAAGGCTCTGTCAGCCTTCCTCATTGACTTAGCTCTGAATGGAACTAAGATGCATTTTTTTGCTATGTAAAAAAGGAGACATACATTCCCTGAACTCTGAAGAGGAAGCAATTGAGTGTCCCAGATGAGATTAGTCCATATATTTTAACATTTTAAGCCATTCTGGAATTATATTGTGAGTTGTTAGATTAGCTGGTCAGAGTTGTGCTGGAGAATGATCAATTTCATCCATTAGCAATGTGAAAAAGACAAAGAAACACACTTCTATTAACAAGGCTCATGGACCAGTGAAAGTAGCTGGAAACTCATTAGTTGCTGTATTTCCATCAACACATATGTCTATAGCAATTGAAAAACATTTAAGGAGTTGGAGACTTCAGATTATGATTCAGACATAATTGTCTTCAGTAGGACATTTGTTCTTGTGTTAGCTGTTGTGCTCAGAAACATTTCTTAAAATACTACCGAGAGCTAATCTGCAGTTTATCTAATCCCCATACAATTGTGCACTCTGATGCCTGCAAAAGAATTTAAGGTTATGAAGAGCAAAAGGACAGATACAATTCACAGAGTTGTTTACTTGATTTGTGTGTTTTACCATACATGAGATTGGTGTGAAAAAAAAAAAAGAGTACATAAAAAGTAATACATTTATTAAATCTGTAATTTCAAAATGTTTCAAATGTGATTGCGTTCTAGAGCTTGTTTGCAGCAGTTTTTGCTGCCTGTGATAGCTTCTGGGCTGCTTGCAGTCAAATGTGTGCAAAATCTGACTTTCACAGCATCTAATTCAGACTCTATGGACCCTTGAATTCCAACTGCTGGCTTAAACAAGTCCTGCCCTCAGTCATTAGGGTTTTCTGTTTTCTAGTAGGAAACAGTAGTATCTGGCAAGTGATAGCCTTCAGAAAATTTCGCTGCAGAAGGAAGAAAGAAAAGCCATAAGGGATTTAGTTCCTTTCTCCTCCTACATTCATCCCTCTGTAAAGTATCCCAGTATTTTTAATTACAGGTGCCAGGCCACTGCTGCTTTTTCATTCTGCTGTAGTATCTTCCAAAGAGAATTACTGCTCTTACAGTAAATGGTAGCTGAGGACAGTGGGAGCAGACTAGCTCAGTGTGTTCTTGGACTGAAGAAAGTCTGAGGTCTCTTCAGGATCATTTCTTGGCTCAGTTAGTCCCTCTGAGGGCAACAGCTTTGAGGTAACTTGCTAGAGAATCACTGGGATCTTGGACTTTTTTGAAAATTAAATTAAACTCTTCATGCATATTTCATTAATGCCTCAGTAAAGATATAGCTTCAGTGTCCACAGCATGTGCCAAACTGCAAGCTCTCTCTCTCTATGGAAATGTACAAAGTCACTGAATAATTACTGAATTTGTCACTGAGCAGGTAGATTGCTCAGTGAAGATACCTGGCTCAGCTGCTCAGCAAAGTTCAGTATCCCACTAGCCTCAAGTAGCTGAGGTGAATTTAGGTTCCCTATTGTCTTATTTCTAGTACTCCTGTTAACTTCAACCTTTCATAGAATAGTTTGGGTTGGAAGGGACCTTAAAGATCATCGAGTTCCAACCCCCCTGCCATAGGCAGGGACACCTCCCACTAGATCAGGCTGCTCAGTGCCTTGTCCAGCCAGGTCTTGAACACCTCCAGAGAGGGGGCATCCACAACCTCTCTGGGCAACCTGTTCCAGTGTTTCACCACCCTCTCTGTAAAGAATTTCTTTCTTATGTCAGGTTGAAACCTACCCCCCTCTAATTTACATCCATTGTTTCTAGTTCTCTCATCCGATAATATGTTAAAAATTCCTTCCCCTGCCTTTCTGTAGGACCCCCTCAGGTACTGATAAGTTACTATGTGGTCCCCCCTGAGCCTTCTCTTCTCCAGGCTGAACAACCCCAACTCCTTCAGCCTGTCTTCATAGGGCAGTTGCTCCAGCCCTTTGACCATCTTCATGGCCCTCCTCTGGACCCGCTCCAACAGCTCAATGTCCTTCCTGTGTTGAGGGCAGTGGTGGTGTCAAGAGCATGTAGGGAAGGGACCAATGTTAACTGAACTTGGATGAGCAGCTACCCCTTCAGTTTAGCAAAGGCAAAATTGAACACAGCACTGGTAAAATTAGGTGAAAATAAGTCAACTGAAATGTAAATAATATTTACTATTAAAAATAGCTGTAACTTTACTAAGCTAATGCATTTACTAACCAGGAAATGCAGGGGAACCACACAGAAAGGGACTTTGCTTAAATTACCTGGTGTTGATGAGCTTTCTTGGTTGAGTTGGTCCTCGTTGGTGTCTTCTTGAAAAAGCTGATACTGATCTAATACCCTGAGTTTAGTCTGTAGTGAGGAGGTTGGCACTGATTCTTTGCAATAGTTTCTGACCTTGTAGAAGATTGTTTGAGCTATATCTTTCATGGTACTCACGGAAAAAAATCTTAAAGAATTTTTCTTGTGGTTCCACTAATGTAAAACTTCAAGAAACTTCCATTATTCACATAAAAGCAATTTGGATTAATTAAAAGAAAATTAAGATATACTTTCATTTATCAGAAGTTTAGTTGTGGTGTAACTTTAATTACAAGCATAAATTTTACCTGTATCAGTCTTTGGGTAACAAGTAACATACCTCCATTCTGGCAGGGGAGCAGAATAAATCTCAATTCCACTTCCTCAGACCTTTCCTAACAGTATTCTCTTGCCAATGCTGCTGTTCTTCAGAACAATCCCCTACAACTAATGCAGCCAAGTTATGCAAAGTCACTATAGCATAGGGAATATGCACATCATCCTGTATTTGGCTTCAGACACTTTAGGTTTTATCAGAGGGTCTCAAAAAGGCCATGAATTGTCTCTTGTTGAACAGTCTCTTTCAGTGGAATTTTCATCAGTTTAAGAAATACAATGTCTTTTGTCTCTCAGCTTAATGTTCAGCTGTATTGATTTTGGAACAGACTGGAGAGTGCATACCTAGGCATTATGCTTTTCAGAGACTTCAAAGGTTTTCAGTTTGCTGACATGCAAATTGGATTTTATGTGTTATAAATTCAAAACACAAAAGGAAATTAAATACATTTTCTGTAGTCATGTATATATTTTGTAAAAATAAAAGGGGTTATATACTTCCTGTTACTTTTGTCTTTAAACTGTAGGCTTTAGTTTTAGGTACATTTCAAGTATGATTAATTGAAGGGGATGAGAAGAAAAGAAATATTCTACTTAATTAAACAGGAAATTAAATTTGGTATGTATAAAAAGCATAAGGCATATAACGACAATTGATTTTTCAGGCAGCAAGGATGTGTTTAGCTTTGTTTCTGTACAGTGCTGTTTGTTTCCAGGTGGGAAATACACCTCATCTCACAGGAGGAAAAGTAGCATGCAACTGTTTTATCTTTTTGTGCCACATTTGCTGACGCAGAGTGAAAAAGAAATAATCCCAGCAAGCTAAAAATTCTGGCAGAGGAAAATGTTAGGTGTGGGGGAAATGGTAGGGAAGAAGACAGACTACTTCAAATAGCTTTTTCAGAATTTTGCTGGTCAAAGATTGTTCAAGAACTTCCTGAGTGACTGAAGTGAATAAACCACAGATTGTGGTTTATTCTTGAACTTCAGCAAGTGGTTGGTGTAAATAAAGCTTTAGAGGAAAGGTGATGGTAATGTTTGTAATCAGTAGCTTGCTCCCACCACATGACTGCTTTTCAGAGTGTAGTCCCACTCTGGGTGAAACTTGCTCTCCAGAGAATACTGAATCTCACCAGTGCTGCTTAGTGTAAGAATGACAAGGCTCCAAGTAGCTTGTTGTCACACTTTTAATGGCTTGTGATTTGGGATCATGGGTTCCCTGGTGAAAATACCAGATCCTACAAACATGTGCTCGCTTGCAATTAATAGTAGACTGTAATCAGCAATTAAGAACTGTTTAGGATCAAGCAAGCAGTAACAAATTCCTGAGTCTTGGTTGTTGCCCTTTCAATGTTACAGAACAAAGAGGATGTTTCCAGCAACAGGAGGTGACTGTGCCTGTGGAATTAGTGGGAACCCCTCCAGCACAGCCATCAGCAGTCTCTTCCCAACCTGAAGGGCAGCAAAGCATGCTCCTATTTATAGCTGGATCCTTGACAGGCAATGCACATTGGTACCACAAGCCAGTGTTCTTTGTCTAGTGGGTGACAATTTCTTACAGGACTCAGTGTTTCAGCCTGTCCTGTTTGAAGAAAGTAGCTTTCAGGGCTGACAAGTCAAACAGTATTCAAGGCCAGGGGGACATGCTTGAGCCTTTGACAAGTTTCAAGTCCAGGAATGAATGTACAGTCACACTTGTGTAATTTTGCCTTGTTATTTTCTTGTATTGCATGCCCTTCTCTGTGTAAAAGCTTGCAGCAAATGTGATTAAAGTTTAAATGTTTCCTGAAGCATCCTGTCTCTTTATAGGGGGTTTTGCTATCCCCAGTGAAACACCATAGTAAATTGTTACTTGGGATTCTCTGTGTGAGAAAAGAGCTGGTTACATGTAACCTGTTGATAGCTAGGGAAATAATAAAATGCTATTACGACATTTATTTGATGCTGCTTAAAACAAGACTCTGTAGATTAGGAAGTATAAAGCCTATAACTTTGCAGCATGCTGTATTGATTTATATCAAACCACAGAAATGTGTATTGATTCATATATGCAATTCCGCTGATATGAAACAGTCTTTCTTACAGCATCTCCTGGTTTAGTTGGATTTTCTTGTAATGATATTGAGCATTGCACACCAAATCCACCTTAACAGGTCTCCAAAGCCTAGCAGCAATGCCCTAGGACTTGGCTGTAGAGCAGTTTGCAAAACAACACGGTAATGATGTTCTAGCATGTGTTATATTTTGCCCTCTGAGATGGTGAGGGACTTCTAGGGTAAGCACACAGTGCCAGATATTTCTAGTATTAGGAGCACTCATGTACATATGCAGATTCATTGTTTCTGTTGAATAGGAAGAGGAGCCATATGGCATGTACAGAAATTATATCAGTTGTACTTAATGAAAGTCAGAATCTTCTGCATTCTGTTGGATACGCATGTAACATCTGCTTAAAAACATATCATCCTGCTTTATTTTAGAGCTCTGTATTTTGTTTTAATTAGAATTGACTTACATATCAATAAAATGGATAAAATTGCCTTTACTAAAGGTCTTTGTAAGAAATGGGCATATTCTCTGGTTTCCTCTTAAGATGCTTTTTCACTTGTAACCCTTCTGTGCATACTATTCTGCTCTTTTCATCTAATTTGTTTATAAAGGTATCTTCCCTATGCCAAAATTAATTCCTTTTAAGTTACTACACCTTTGGCCTTTATTTGGAGTTTCAAAGGTACATGTTCAACTTGAAAGGAATCTTAACCTCTGTTCCCTCTTACTATAATGTAAACAAACTTCTTTTTACTTCCTGTTCTACAGCCATTGAGTTTAGTGGATGCTGCTGAGATGAAATCAGTTTGCCCCTGTTGAATTTATTTGACCCCCTTCTGGACAAACACTGCCTGACTTTTGCAACATGTATCAGAGAACTGGTATCTCTTCTTTGTTTCATTAATGCTTCTCCTTAATGAGATCAGGGACTGGGTAATTTATAATCCTACAGTTGAAGAGGTTACAATTTATTACATTAATAGAACGTGTTTGCTGCTAAACCACTGAGATCTGCTTAATAAAGTAGGTCTTATGAAGGAGGAAAGTATTGAAACCTTTTGGAAGAATATATTCAAAATGGAGATTATGGGAAGAAACCAAGGAATAGGATACAATCCAAACATGTTTTGTGAACTTGAGGTAGACAGGCAAAGGTGAACTTGTGGACTGGAATTGAAACCAGGAAGGTTCTCAATGCTACCTTGAGAACAGTGTTGTCTTCTGTCATCTGGGTTTTATAATGCTCTCTAATTTTTCTGAGTCTTCTTTCCTTCCTTTGTGATCTGTGGATGGTGCATATACTGGTGCTAAACCTGGTACCTCAAACCATCAGAAGCCATCAGTGAGGCTTTCCCTGGCTGCTCCCACAGCTGCAACAACCTCAACAGAAAACATGATGCATGGGACTATTTTACAAGGCCCCATCAGCCTTATGATTTCATTTTTGGACTAAATGGTGGTGATTTATAATCCAAGTGTGTGTTTCCATCTCCTTTTATTATGATGCCACACGGGATGGTTTTTTATTGTGGAGCTGTGAGGATTTTTGAGATTCTTGCTGGCTTAGAAACATTAGAGTCACTGCTGTTATAAACCTCATATTTACCGTTTATATTTGCAACATAATACCAAATAATTTTTTAAAAATATGTATTTTTATTTTAATTAGGCAAGATTTTGAGATTACGAGAAAGAAACTTGTTAATTGTAGGAATGAGGAAAGCTTTCAGGTAACCATACAGAAGAGGAGTACTCCAAATGGATCTTTCATAGAATCATAGAATAGTTTGGGTTGGAAGGGACCTCAAAGATCATCGAGTTCCAACCCCACTGCCATAGGCAGGGACACCTCCCACTAGATCAGGCTGCCCAGTGCCTTGTCCAGCGGCGTTTTCAACATTACAAGCGGGAAGGTATTGTTGAATCATAACTAAGCTAACAGGTGGTAAGCATAGAGCTAG
>VZTY01003605.1:64503-78433 GCA_013400935.1 Turnix velox
AGCTCAATGTCCTTCCTGTGTTGAGGGCTCCAGAACTGGACACAGTAACTCCAGGTGTGGTCTCACCAGTGCCGAGTAGAGGAGCAAAATCACCTCTCTGGACCTGCTGTTTCAGAGAAACAGATTTAGTGATACTGTAAGTTAGCAAAATAAGAACTCTCTAAGACTCAATTTAGAGTTTTAGAAAGCTGCCATTTTTATTGTGGCACTGAGAACACAGGATTCCCCTGGTATGGCCACCAGCTTGCCTTTCTACAAAGGTTTTAAGGAGAAGTAATAATTAAATTTTGGAGAAATTAGTAATATATTAAAATTTTTTTCCTGGTAGCCATTAATATATGTAAATGTCTTTAATGCTTTTGCACTGGTGGTTGTCAGGGGTCCTCTAAGTAGTTGGCTCATAGTTTCCTTTATTTAAATCCAGTTCCTCAGTTCATTCTATGTTTATGAAACCCCTCCCACCACAAAACTAGTTTGTACCAACCTCTCCTTCTCTACTCTGTTCAGGAACACAATATGTCTTCAAGAATTGTATTACCTACCAAGCACAACAAGACTTCTCATCTACCAAGTGTTTAACTCAACCTTTGCTTGGAGAGCATTTCAGTCTTGTCTGTACTTCTTAGATAAAGGGGAGGAATCACACTGTATCGTTAGTATGGGTTTTTTTGGTATTATATGTACACATTTGTGTGAAATCTTGGGCTTATTGCTGTCTTGACAGATGGATTTTGGGGTTTAGGTTGAAGTAATTTTATGGATAATCGTAGTTAGTCTTTGAAAAAAGTCTTTGAGCTTATCATCAGTATAGCAGAAATTCTTCACAGTCTTGATTCTTGAAAATAGTCTTATACAAGTTAAGAGGAAAACCAAGAGATATAAATCATTAAGTTAATAAAAATTAAGACTACAAATAATTTATTTAAAAGAGGAAGATTGCGTACTCTCTAATAAGAAAAAATGGTTCCTAGAATAAATAAACACTTATAAATTGATAGTTTTAGAGATTTTTAAGAGGAAAAATAGGTGCACTGTGTTCGTCAGTTGTGAACTTTTCCTTCAATAATGATCCAAATCAATAGACATGTTTTGTCCTGTAAGATGTCATTTCTTCATTGAAGACTGATGTAATGGCTATTGACATTTCCAGGGAGTTCTGAAAGTGTGCCTCTCTTTAATGTGCTAGTGTGATCTTGGCTTTTGTTATAATTTTACCTCTCAGAAGAATCTGTATGAACAATCTTTTCTTTTGGTTTTCTTAAATACTTCAAAGTGTTATGCCTTGTGAAAGACTCCAGCAAAAGTTATTGAGAGACAAAATTAGCATTTCTGTATGCTCATGCTTTATAAAATTGTCTCCAGAATGCTTGTAGGCCTCTGAAGTCTGAGAGCATGACCATAGCACCTCAAATCTATCCTAGTTCTTCTGTTTGGCTGCTAAATGCAGCCTTCTCTTGCAGCAGGAGTTAGATATTAAAGGATATTCAAGGAAGTACTTCAAACTAATTTGTACAAGCTGTTGTCACTGAAATGGGACAGTTGAGAGTTTTCAGTTAGACTTCCTGGGATCTCCTCATGTTTCATTTTGCTTTTGACAGATGTTGACCCTAAAGTTGCTTTTTGCTATTGCATAAACTACCACTGGGCTCACATTTAGATGAGCAGTTTATTCTTAAAATAGGATAGTGACTTGCAGACAGTGAGATCTAAACTGTAGCAGAGTAGACTAGTGTGGGACACATCCTTGGTTTGAGAATCAGAATGTTGGGGTTTTTGGGCTTCAACTTAATTTGCAAGCTGACTGTGACAGCATTTCAGCAGCTGAGATCTGGGTTATGCTCAGCGGGATGTTCAGGTCTGCTTTCAGGCATTCAGAGCTCTCCTGTCTGGTTTCTTCCTGACTTAAGTCATGAGGAGGTCCTCTATGAAAAGAGAGAACTCATTATTGTCTCAAACTGAACATAAGCCATGGATTTACAGCAATATTTATGGTGCTGGCAAAAAATGGAGTTTATTTTTCTCTGAAATTAGTATTTAATCTCCTTTTAAGTTACCAGATAGAGTGGGAAGTGAACCACAGGATACAGATTTTCATATTCAATTTTAAACAGTGTTTGGATATTTACCAGTAGCTTTGCCATTTTTAGCTGTGTATTATAAAAAAGAATATCAAATTGATGTTCTGTAGAATAAAACTCAAAAATATTTGCCCCTTTCTAGTCTCCTTTGTCAACGTCTGTGAGATGATTATATCATTCAGTGGCAACAGGAAACTTTTTAGATTTTAATTTTTATCTTTTAATTTTATAAGTACATTTCTGATAATTTGTTTGCGGTAAATCTATCTAGAAGTTAATTAATAACACGATTTTCTGAATCATGGAGCCATTTTATGGTATGTGTAGAGTAGCCCAGGCAGCAGGATTTAACTGTTGCATTTATATTGACTGTACCTGATTATTTAGTCTTGCAGTGTTAGAAATCTGAACTAACTCCATAGAAGGTGATTAAACCAGGGAACATGTGTAGTTACCAGAATTAGTAATAGTAGTACTACAGCACTTGAAAACTTGAGTTATCTTATTGTGTTACTACTCGACTGATAAAGAACAAAGCTGGAAATTCTAAAGCTCTTACATTGTGAACACAAGATGAGACAACAGCTGGATGTAGGCAGATCCAGGCAGATACTGTGGGACTGGATTAGTCAGCTTTGTAGGCAGTTACAGAAACATTAGTGTCTGAAGGAGAGGAGAAAAAGGTCCAGACTTTCTGGAGTGAGGAAAAAAAACATTATCAGGAAAAACTGGAGGTTTTTTATTATATGAGCATCAGAACTGACATAAGTTGATATTATCTCCTGATTTTTTTTTGTTATGATGGATAAGTAGGAAATATTATACCAAAATACTGTCTGATAACATTACAGAGAAAATGAAGATATGTGTTCCTCTCCAAATGTTCTTATGACCCTTTAAAATCAATGATTGCCAATATCAAGATGTTTGGCCATTGCTGCTGCTTGCTGTTATCTACATTGTCAGAGGTGAAAGGCAATATCACACTGTTATTTGAACTGACTGTGAACAGTCTTTGAGAGATGCTGATTTTCCAACAACCACTTTGTCAATTAAAATCTCTGAAGTAATTTTGTACCAAACATCAGTGCTCAAGCAGAAGAAGCTGAAGCAGTTTTATAATGGTACAGGGCCTCAGATTCTTCTCAAATTCATTTCTGTGGAAGGTTATTGTGCTCTTGTGGTTCTTTCAGCTAGCTCACCCACCTAAATCCATTTCCCAAGTATGTGTACATGTGTATGTGCTTGCCTTTTTTTTTTTTTTTCTCAAGTAGTATTTTCTAGAATTTCTGCATCAAATTATAAGGGAAGAGATTATTTTGACAGGAGCCTGGAGATGCTGTGACTGGAAGGAGCATGTCCTTCACAGTCAAATCATGGAATCTTTACCTTCAAACTAATGTTCTCTTGGAGGCAGGCCAAGAAGTGTGCAGTGCTTTACAAGCCAGTATGCAAAAGAATAAAAGGGAAGAAGAGATTTAGGAAATCGAGTCTGTGTAACTGCCTGGGAGTGATTTTTTTTTAATTTGATTTTTTTATAAATTTGATTTTGCTATTTTCTTTTCTAAACCATTTGCTAGTGAAAAGCTGGGAAGTAATTAATGTTAACAATGTTTTGTTTCTTTTTTGTTTGTTTTTGTTTTTAATTTGATAAACTTAGATTGGCTGAAGTGACCAATTTTAGAGAATTCATTAAGTTTTCAATCTGTTAGTGCATGATTTTCTGAAAAAAGGATGCTAATGCTGCAATCTATGTCAATAGCCTTCCTTTCAATACAGCAGTGAGTTCAAGCAAAACACTAAAGTGGGGAATGGAGGGTGAATTTAACACTTCATAATGATTTTTTCATGTAGGAAGAAGAATATGCATAGGAACTTCAGATGGCGGAGCAGTGTGCTTTGGTCATTAGTTTGATAGTCCTTATGGACTTGTCAGTAGGCAATACAGAGGCATTCATCTGCATGATGTCATATTTTCCTTCACTAAACTATGCTACAAGTCCCAGGTACAACAATAGTAGGATCTTGGACCATAACTGCTGATGTCCAGCAAGCTGAAATGCCTTTTCCTAATTGGACACTGGTGACATTTTCACAGGCAGTCATAGAATCATAGAATGGTTTGGGTTGGAAGGGACCTTACAGATCAAGTTCCAACCCCCTGCCATGAGCAAGGGCACCTCCCACTAGACCAGGTTGCTCAAGTCCTCTCCAGTGACAGAATTTCTGTCATTTGTTGCTAGCAAATCTACCTCGTTCTTCAAAGTCTGATGAGTGTTTCAGGCATACTAAAATAGTGACTCTGGAGTCTGTAAAGTTGAGTCCTCAAACTGACTTCTCCCTTCCAATAGCATTTGAAATTGTATTGGATTTTCTTTATTATCAACTAGTAAACTGACTTAACTCTACAATGTAGGATGAATAAGTTTCCTTGAAAGATTTCTTAAGTCTGAAGATCAGTAAAGCAAAATTAATTCCTCTTTAAATTTCTGGAGCATAGTGCATATAGTTCAGACATGGCATGGGGCAATTTGTTCCTAGTTTTTGCATTTTCCTGCTGTGTTATGTGTGCTTTAGTGTTACAAAAGAATTTTGTCTTGGAAACATGTAATTTCTGCATTGTTTGGATTTGTGTCATGCAAAAAAGGTCTGAGTTTCTTTTTAAATGTTTATTTTTTAAAAAAACTAAAATTTCAGATCATGACATAATGTGGAACTAAATTACTGTAGAACTCTGCGATACCAGTTTGTTTTTTGTACTTTAATTATAGCCAGCTGTTATCTATAGTTTGATCCTTCATAAGCTTCTTGGAGTAAAGGTCTGTTACACATTTGCACTGTAAGTAGTACAACTGGCTAACAAAGCACTGACATGAAGATGTCATGCAAGGAACAGTTGGATGACTGTGGAAGGACTCAAATTTAATCTTTTGAAATTTTTCTTGTTGTTTAATTAAGTGCCAGGATTGGGAGGGAAAAAAAATGCTGGTTTTATTATGAATTCACTACTTTACCTCCATTTAGAGGAATGAAACAGCATTTTTATCACATCTCTGGAATAAAATTAAATAAAGCCAGGTCAGAAAAATTTATATAATCAGGAAAATCTAAGTCTCTAATGAAACAAATCCACTTGTTGTTTTAGAATAAATCAATGTCTCAGGCTGCTTTTTTGGGCAGTGAAGGAAAAAAGTAAATCATCGATCTGTTTCTTCCTTCTTGTTATTAGCTGTAATTTTTCTCCCTTCATTCCAGTTGTTTTCCCCACAAGCTGCTAATGCAGGTGCAGTTGGGTGATGATTTCTATTAGAAATGTTATTCAGCACTGCTCTGCTTCTTTTTGGAACAAATGAAAGGCTCCACTTGATCTCAAATGTTTAACTGTGATCCTGTCATAGCAGTGTCCTCAACTGCTGCAGTGAGGCTGCCATGTAGAAGGAAATATTACCGACTTCAAAGCAAATGATACCAAAGGGCTTTGAGTCAGAGCTGATGTCAGAGGTAGACACTGACACTAGGCTTCTGGCTTGAACACTGAAGCAACAAGAATTACATGTAACTCCCTAATTGAAAGAACTGTACAAGGAAGAGAGGACACACTATTCTCATAGTTTTCTAGGCTCAGTGCTGGTTTATTTTATTCAGCTATAACTTTCTAGTAAGAGTCTGAGTAAGCTGGCCAGCTGAACAAGATGACTGGGATTTTTTTCTGTCTGCATCCTCTCATTCACCCTAAAGTAAAACACTACTGGATTGTTTGTGGCTTTTATGACCGTGACACCCTTTCTGAGGGCTACTTGGAAGAGATTGGATCCACTTTAAAAAAGTGATGAAAAATCACCTCTGCTAGACTACTGGCCAGCCAAGTGATCCCGGTGAGGAGCACTGTGGTTCTGGGCAGATAAATTCAGATAGACCTGCTTGAGCAGGAGGGTTGGATGAAATGATGTCCAGAGGTACCTCCCTCCTTCGGACATTCTATGATTTTCAATTAACCTGTATATTCAAGTTCCTTCCATTAAAATGGAGCAGCTTTTAAAAAATAGTCATGTCTGGACAGCAGGACTGGAAACTGATGTTAATCTGGGAACAGTTGTTGGTTCTCTGGACTGATGCAGGTCTTCTAGGCTGGTTTCTTTGGTCTGGTTGGCTTGGGATTTTTTTTGGAAGGTGGTGGTAGTGATGGTGTTTTTTGGTTTATTGCATCTTTTTGTTTCCTTTTTTGTGAGTAACTTGGTGGTAATGGTTCAGAACTAGACAGAAACTGTGAGAGGATTAGGTAGATAACAGAAAAACACTTTACTTTTAACAAATAGCTCTATGTGTATGCTAAACAAAATGTTCTGAGAGGAGATTTAAAGAAGGTTTGTAGACCTCTGTATTTTGATGAATTCAGAGTTTGACAGAAAAGCAGAAGTGAGAGGATGATACAGAGACTGAACAGACTGGTTTAGTGTGGAAGAAACCCAGATTTGAAAATGGGTTTGTATAGACAAGTGGAGAAACATATGAGGAAATTTCAATCTCTGCTGTCCAAAGGACACTGAATGGAGAGTGCAGATAAAAGCCATGGTCGTATCAGCAGAGTAAACAGTCAGTCAAGAGTGCAGAGTCAAATTACCATGTTTTTTCTTAAGAAACTGAGTTATTAGGAACTTTCTAGGCAAGTGGATGGCACTTTTATTTTGCCTATTAAAAAAAACCCAAAAAACAATAAAAACAAACAGAAAACCAACCAAACAAAAAATTCCCCACAAAGACAAAACACACTTGTGTATATAACCTGTCCCCTGCTGCTGGAAGCAGTAGATCTACCTTTCCTGAAGGAACAGCAGGATTTGAACATCAATCTGTCAGATGCAGATAGACCCAATAGTCAATTATTCTTTTTGGTGACTCACTAGGTGACCCAGTCTTACCTTTTTATGCTCATCCTGCACAACAAATTAAGACTGTTACCCAGAAGCAAAATGAAAGCTACTGACAGGCTTTTTTTTTTAATGAAGCCTTACAGTTTATCAGTTGACTTCAGCACAGGCTTTCAGAAAGCAGGTTTGATGATGCAAATTTGGAATATTTCTTTTAGCAGAAGTTGCAAACCAAAGCTATGGAGGGCTTTCAGATCTTTTTTTTTTTTTTAAAGGGTTTTTTGCATACCTGTTGAAATGTTCTGTAGATCTGCCATAGAAGCATTTGAATTACTGTGCACCACACTTCACTTACTCATAACCAACTTAATTAGAAGGGCCACAGTGCTGGGATATCTCTCTAAGGGTAAGCTAATGATATGGAGAGGCAGTGACTGCTGCTTGATCAGGACAGAATTAGTCTATGTTCTGCTCAGTGGCACAGCAGCTCCCTGGTGCTGTGCTACTAAATGTTGTTTAACCAGGTGATAAATAACTGTGAAATTCTGAATCCTGATCCCTGTTAATGCAGCAGATTTAAATGGGAAACAACCAAATTGGGGCAAATCTCATCAGTCTTAAACCTTATTTTCTGTCCCTGCTTATCTTTCTCCTTGATCAGAAGCAAAAATATATGTATTTAATGTTATTATTTTTTTCTATTCTCTCAGATTCCTTTTGTGATTTGAGAGGTGACCTTAGACATTTCCAAGCATGATTATGTGATTTCTTGGTTGTTTGCTTCCATTCTGAATTTCCTGTGGGAATTTTAGCAAATCTCTGGGGACATGGTAAGCCATAGAATCATTGAATAGTTAGAGCTGAAATGGAGCTTGAATATCATCTAGTTCCAACCCTGCTGCCATAGACAGGGACACATTTCACTAGACCATGTTACTCAAAGCCCCATCCACCTTGACCTTGAGCAATTCCAGGGATAGGGAATTGCCCAGCCTCATTGGGCAGTCTGTTCCAGTGTCTCACTGTAAAAGCCCTCACAGTAAAGGACTTCTTAATACCTAATTGAAATTTTCCTTTTTAGTTTAAAGCCATTACCCCTTGTCCTGTTCTCCCAGATAAGAAGTTCTTCTCCATCTTTTGTGTAGGCCCCCTTTAAGCATTGAAAGACTGCAGTAAGATCTCCTGGGAGCCTGTCTCTGGACTCATTCCAACAGGTCCCTGTCTTTCTTGTGCGGGGGACTCTAGAGCTAAAGAGAATGTATTTTTTGTTTCAGCTGTTCTTTCCAGCTCTTAACAGATGGTGTAAAGCTGCTGCAGGTCAGATGCAAATAACAAGATATTGCTGCTTAAATCTGCTAAGTATCTTCAGAATAGCAGCCCCTTTACCCAATTCATCCTGTCTGTTCTCATCCTTGATCTAATCAAGGAGAAAAATCCAAACAGCTTAGAGAATTGAGAGCAAAATTAAGAACATTCATGATGTTTGTGTATTACAGATGAGACTGGGCAAGGATATTGCTCATGGCTGCCAAAGCAACTGATCTCTATGTGTACATTTAAGAGATGGATTGCTAGGTGATACCTGTGATAGACACTAAGCACATATTTTATTAAATTTAAAAGTTGTAAAGCTGAGTACTACTGCAGGAGAGTTGCTGGGGAGAACCAGGAAGTGCTGAAAAAATGGAATTTCAAAAAGCTTTCAGCTGGAGTTTCTTTCACAACTTCTTTGAACTTAAACATCCAGAGTGAAAATTACTGTGCAGAAAGTTTCCACCAGAGCCTTCATCTTTGTTGTACTTAAAGAAAAAAACAACCTAAGCCTTAAGATATGGATACAATGTGTGCCAACACATTTTGAACTTCTGGACAAAAGCTTTTATCTAGTGGCAGAAAATGTTGTGTCTTGTAGGTCTGTGTTTATCCATATCTAGATGTTTCATAAGCATTTAGGAAACCTGCATTTGGTCAGTGTTGTTGATAATCACAGGAATTAAAATTATTCTCTAAGGTGTCTTCAATGTGTGATTTCAAAATTCCAGTGCTGTACAAATAGCACAGGAATTGTTACTTTTGCAGATACATTTGATGACTGTCAAGTAGATTAAAAAATGATTCAATACCTTGAAAAACTAGTAAGCCTTGTCTGTAGCTTGAAAAAATGCTGATCCTGATTAGGATCTCAAGTGTTAATGATCCAGCTGGATCAGCAGTGAATGATTTTGTGCATTTTAGGCTCCATTCCAAATCAAAGGGCTGGATTCTTTAAAGTGAAGGAATTGGATTATTTTGTATTTGAGCAATCAGATGGAGATTTTTCTTAAGCTGGTAAATGTTTGGGTTGCCCAACTCAATACATCCCTCTTTTTGACAGTGTTAACCAGTGTTTTGAGTCTGTGCAGAGTCATTAGTGCCTTCCAGAAATGTTTGCTTTAATCTTTTACTTGGTTCTTAAGCCAGATAAATTTTTATTTACTGGAGAATTGTCGTGTAACAGTAATTGTACCAGTAGTTGGAAACCAAAATGGTGACCTGACTGTAATACAAAAAGAAAATAAATTTAGCAGCAAAAAAGGACAAAATTTAAACTGACCAAGGCACAGTCTAGCAAACAAATGCGACATAAACTGTATGAATTTGAGTAACCTCAGTATGTGTGGGTAGGATGCTGGCCTTGTAGTTAGTCAAATGAACAGGGAAAAGTGGAATTGAGTTGTAGTAATCAGAATAAAACTCCTCCAACATTGTTAAATCTATCAATTAATAATTTTAGATTCTATAGTAGTTGCTTCCTTCATTTCTTCTAATGTGTATTAGGTTGTAATAGGCCAATAGACAGTCCCTCTCAGGGCATTGACAAATTTGGGGGGTGTATTTTGTATTACAACTTTAAGTGGAACTAATTGAAGTCATGTTGATGGAAATCATCATCAAACTGGCCATTCACTTCAGTGTTCCTTTCTCAAGCCTCAAGACAGGAAGTGCATTGTAGATGTAGCTTTTATGTCACTTGTCTATGAGAGTGCAATAAGCAAATAACATGACTTGGCTCATAGAGCTTCAGAAGTCAAGCATTCATGATGCTATACAAATCATCTCCTTGTGTACCTGTATTAATAGTCTTTATATTAGGTTATATTTTTTGCTTTATATAGCTTTTACCTCACAGTGCATTGGGTAGGCTGAATGCATTCCCCCTGGGAGCAACTTCCATATTTTAGTTTTACCTTGATGTTCGTTGTGCATCCTGGTGTCTTATTTATTGCACACCATTTAAATTCTTTCTGAAGCAAGGATTACTCATTTTCTCTTGAGCTTTTCCATGGCACTCACTGCCATAGTATCTGAGTACATCACAAACATTAATGAATTTATTTTCACAACAGTGAGTTCCATTGACTTCAGTCACTGTTCCAAGTGCTCAGCACTTCTGCAAATCAGACCCTAGGGTCTACAGGCAGGCAACCAGAAAATAAGAGCATGCAATTGCTGACTATCCATGATAACCCACTGTATGTGGGTTTTTTTCTTAAATGGGATTCTTAGATGCTTGCTGACAGCAGTACTGGGTAGACTGGGGATTCTTTGGTTGCTATTCAGCTTCTGGTATGGAATACACTCCTTTTAGTCCAGATTATCCCATGTCTGATCCCACTTTGCTCCTTTCCTTGTTCTAGGCTCTTTGTTTTTACTTACTGAGATTTTGTTTTCACCCGTTTGGCTTCTTGCCAGAAAGTCTCTCTTTCCCTCCTCCCATTGTACAAGTCAGCTTTTTTTAATTTATTTTTTCCCCTCTTCCAGTTCTCGTTATGAGATTCTTGTTTGGTTTTCCCAGTCTTCTGGATTCATAGTCTCATTCCATCACTGCCCCAGCTCCACCAATGTGGAGTAGGTTGTGAGTTCCGATCAGAAGAGAACTTGTGAACTTGGCATCAGTGTATCTTTGAACCCTTTTGTGTCAGATTTCTGTGAAGATGGCTGTTGCACTCCTTTGAAATGAAACCTGGGGAGACTGGGAGAGGATGCTGAGAGGATGCTTCTACAACAATACAGAATCACAAGGAACCTTCAAAGGCCATCTAGTCCAACCCCCTGCAGTGAGCAGGGACATCCTGCATTAGATCAGTTTGCTCAGAGCCTCATCAAACCTGGCCTTGAATGTCTCCAGAGATGGGGCCTCCACCATCTCTGTATTTAGAACAGATTAATCACTACTCACTAGAGGAAAAAACGTGCTCAGGTGGTTATAAAAGTGATAAGGAATTTATAATTGTCACACTGGAATACACTTGTCTGGGTGAAAAATTGACACTGTTAGCTACAAATTCTGCCTTGCTGCCCTCCCCCTTCTTTGTTCAACCATCAAAGGTACATCAGGCACATGGTTAAGTTTTGAGATGTGGCTTTGTTGTCTAAGCACAACTGTCTGTTCAGTCGCTTTGCCCAGCATCATGGCCCTGATATACTTCTTTTCAATGCTGCCAATCCTGTGAGCTGAGCTAAACATTTTGTTGCCTTGCTTGCATGGCAAGAGGATTGTTCAAGAAGGTTTATTTTTTCCTCATCTCTATTTTTATCAGATTCTCTGTCTTGATTTTCAGTAGTTGACAGTCTTGGACTTCATTCCCCTGATAAAGAACAGTAAAGAATCATGAGCTTGGATGTAAGCAGGTGTGTGCAGGAATGGAGAAGAGGAATGAGCTTTGGGATGCAATGGGAGAGCAGCTGCACTTGTATGTACAACTTGTCAGGGCCTGGGCTTGAACTTGTTTACAGTTGGTTGTGAGGATCAGTAAGACCTGGCTGTGTAGGGTAGACAGCTCATGTTCTTCTACGGACTGTTTACACAGAGGATCACAGTGTGCTTGTTAACAATTATTTAATGATTTTTATTTTATTAATCTAATTACCCAGTGAGGTGGTTTACTGAAGGCAGTATGCATGACTATTTGTGCTGTGAGAATGAATCATAGTTGCATGGATTGTCCTTATTTTTTTTTATTTGATGGAAGGAAATCTGATGGAAAGCAAAATAATTTGGAACATTTTGCTACAGAGAGCCAGCATTGCAGCAAGTCACATAAACTTATATTCTTGTCCGTTTGGAGCATCCTGGAGCTCATCCTCTTGGGAAATTATGCTAAGACACATTGAAAATTAGGTGATTTGTGACTTCACTGTCACAAAATCTGACAAATCTGTTCCTGACAAACCTGGGGCCCTCTTAAGTGGGGTTACAACATTGGTGGATAAGGGAAAAGCAGCTGACATCACTACCTGGATTTGTACAAAGCATTTGCCAGTCCCACATCTTTGTCTCTGAATTGAAGAGACATGGATTTGATGAATGGACCACTTTGTGGATAAGGAGTTGGCTGGATGGTTTCATTCAAAGAGTTGCAATCAATGACTTGATGATGAAGTGGAGAACAGTGACACGAGGCATTTCTTGGGTTTGTATTTAGTCTGATGCTCTTTAACTTCTTTGTTGATGACATGGATAGTAGGTCTGAGTGCACCCTCAGCAAGCTGTTGAAGACACTAAGGTGTGTGGAGCAGCTGACACACTGGAGTGAAGGGGTGCTGTCCAGAAGGACTTTGACAGGCTTGAGAGATAGTTTTGTGCAAATCTCCTGAAGTTCATCAAAGCCAAGTGCAATGTCCAGCATCTGGATAAAGGCAATCCCAAGCACAAATACAGACTGGGCAGAGAATGGGTTCAGAGCAGCTGTGAGGAGAAAGATTTGAAGAGGCAGGTGGATGAGAACCTCAGAATAGCTAAGCAATGTCCTTTTGCAGCCCAGAAAGCAAACAACATCTACAGGATGCATCTACAGGAGTGTGACCAGCAGGCTGAAGGAGATGATTCTGCCTCTCTGCTACACTTTCCTGAGACCCAATCTATATCCAACTCTAACTCCCTGTATAAGGACATGAATCTGCTGGAGTGAGTCCAGAGGAGGGCAATGAAGACTATGAGAATGCAGATTCAGATTAGATATTAGGAAGAAATTCTTTACTGTGAGGGTGGTGAGACACTGGAACAGGCTGCTCAGGAAAGTTGTGGATGCTCTATTCCCAGATGTGTCCAAAGCCAGATTAGGTGGGAATTTTGAGTAAACAAGTCTAGTGGGAGTTGTCCCTGTCTATGGCAGAGGAGTTTGGAACTGGATGAATTTTGAGGTCCCTGTTACACTCAAACTATTTGGTAATTCTCTTAATACTTTCTGGCTCTTCCACTTTGATATATATATGATATTTCACTTGAGGAAGTTCTCAGTTATTATAAAATTAATCATATAATTGGATGTGAGTTTCATACAGGTGTAGCAGGTTCTAAGATACTGTTTTCTAATTAGCCAGTGACAGTTGACTTATAGACAATTTTACCTTTAATGGCTGTCCCACTGTTCCCTGCGTATAATATGCACCACCTTGTTTTACATGGGAGTTATGAAGCTAGATTAATTATGTTTCCTAAAAAGAAGAGCACACTAACATAATACAATAAAGAACCATAGAAAGCTCATGAAGTAAGTAATAATTCTCTATTCATCTCAAGGTTTGGATCATGTCCAGGAAATACACAATGGGATTGCACTCTGAATAGTGAATATGGAAAGATTAATAACTTTCAATTGAGTCCTATCCATACATCGCCTTGAACAAAACAGATGTCCTATAGAAATAGTGAGTGTAAATAGAGAATATGCCATATGCATACAATGATGTCAGGAAAAGTTTTGTTTAGACAGGCTCATTTTTGCTATCCACCAATGTCAGAGGTAGTGGATTTGCCACTGCAGTATTATTTGAATACTAGCAGATTCTGTGGAGGTGGTAAAATCCGTGATACCTGCAAATGCCTACCTTTAATCTGTTTCTATAAAGAGCAAACTGGGAATTATCTGTAAAGAAAACAAGTGCTGAAGTAATAACAAGGTAATATATGAAAGAGTAGCTTACACATAGAATCATAGAATA